>BACB01002018.1:0-94892 GCA_000338015.2 Ganoderma multipileum BCRC 37180
AGCTGGAGAGGAGATGATGGCGAGAATCGTGGGAAAGGACCCTTGATCTGGGCGCTACGCCTCCCGCGCGCATCCCACGCCCCGACGCCGTGCTCGACACTCAGTGTTCTTCGTCCTCGCTTTTCCTCGCCCCTCCGATGTCGAACGGGGGCTGCTCTGGACTCACATACACATCGTCCTCACGCTTGCCCCCCTTCTGATCTCCTTCCTTCCGTAAATCATCCTATCAGCTCATTCGATCCAGCATGCGGCGACTCGGATACTCCACCTGCAATCCTTTTCTGGGTGGTCCACGGCCTACACGCCTGGATCCAGATAGCGTTCAAGTGCAGGAGTACAAGCATATCGCGTCGGGGTCGGTTTCGCTCCCATTACCCAAACGCGACGCCTTCGGCACCTTTGTATGCGGTATGCCGAGGATCACAGCAACCCGTCTCTTGCCATCGCGGTAAAGGCTGGTGAGCATGCCGTTGCTTACCAAATCTCGAGTCACGATTTCAGCATCCGACACTTCCTCATCCAGGACGCCTTGTTGCTTCGAGGGCGCTCAGTCATATTTGTCTGCAGGCATTTTTTTGTCCCTGCACCAGCTGAGATCGACCGATCTCATCTTCCGCCCCACGTCCCGGGCCGATGCCTTGCACCGCCAGACCTGGAAGGATCTGAGGTCGGTATCGAGAGCATGGTCACCTCAAGGCTTCTCCTCGGCGTCTCTTGGGCGGGGTGGACCCACAAAGAAGATGATTTAAACGCATTCTTTTCTTGTGGCCCCCTCACTCCACTGTTCTCTGCCCCGCCCTCAACATGGACTCGTCGATTCACAATCTCCACGGCGTGTTCAGGCAACTCTCGCGTGTCAGCGATGGCGACCACGCCATCTACCTCCGCACCGATTCCCACAACTTCTTCGAGATCCACCGCTCTGGCATCCGCAATCTCTTTACGTCAACCGTGGCTGCCTTCATACCCAACGTAGTCATCAAGCTGCAGACGCCTTTAGTCTCGTCTATCATCGCCGCGGTGTGGGTACCCTCCCATCGTGCTGTCGTTACAATCACCTGATTGCTCTCCCCCTCGCAGACCCTCTCGGCAGGGTGCCCCCACCCTCCACACGCGCAGCGGGCTTTTCATCGTCGAGGGCCTCTCTGACATTGTTAACTTCGTGAAGCACCATAGGGCTGCTTTCGTGGTGAGTAGATTCGGCTCCGCTTATGTTACGTTGGCGCGCTCCTGACCGCGCATGCAGAGAGAGGATGCTACACTGGCAGTTTGGGCCGACGAAGTACAACCCGCGCTTGCAGCTCTTCACCAGGTTCTAAAGGAGCTCGGCATCGCTCTAGACAGGCACGATTTGGTGCATGTCGTGGACTCAAGCAGCAACGGTCTTGCAGACTCCAACGCAGATTGCGACGCGTTCGACGAGTTTATCCATAACTACGACGATCCCGCCGACAAACCTCACGACGAGTTGGTATTGCACCAGGCGGGGCGTAACGCCCTTCTTCCACTAAGGAGCCTGGACGATGCCGGCACCCTGGAGGCCATGTATATGGTCAGCCGAGCAAATCTCTTCGACTCCCTCTCTTCGGATTCTCTTGTGCTTGCGGACTCGGTACGTCTTTGTTCCACTGTACGGTTTGCGGATGTTGACGCGCTTTTCATCAGCCCTTCCTGTCTTCCGCCGTATCGAACGACATATCCCGTCTATGCCTTAATGGCGCTCCGCAGACTTGTCTGAGCCCCACGTTCTCGACCCTATCTTTCGATTTCCCGAGTCCCTCTGTCTCGTCTTGCAGCTCTTCCGACCACAGTGCATTATCTACACCTCTCACGATCGCCCCATCCGCGTTATCCTCTCCTCACTCCACGTGGAACAGCCCACAGCTTCCAACCATCTCGGAGTCTTCGCCGGAAGAGGGCTTGCAGGATGCGCTGCCTGTGGACTCGGCAAACCCCACCAGGGCAACTCCATCTGGCTCAGAGGAGGAGCTCTCCGCTGACGCCCCAAGCAAACGCAAGCGCTCTCCGGAGGTGAAGCATCGGCCCGCAGGAGAGGCCGCTCCAGAGAAACCTCGTTCTCGCCGCGCCTCTCGTGTTCCCACCTCTCCGAAGGCAGCTGCGCCCCCTTCGCCTCGCGCGCGCAAGACCGTTTCCAAGGCGATCACGCCTTCACCCCCTGCCTCCCCGCGTGCTGTCTGTCCTCTGCCTGGGCGTACTGGGCGTACTCGTAGCTCCAGCACGTCTAGCACTTCCTCGGCCCGCTCGAACTCTAGCCTCTCAAGAATGTCTACAATGTCTGTTTCGAAGACGAGGCGCTCTCGGGCTCCTGCTGCACAACTGACTATCCCGCGGGTCACACATGCGGCATGCTGCGAGAGCGAGAGCGAGCCTGAGCCTGAGATTCTGGAGTCCGACGACAGTGGCAGCGAATACGAGGCCGACCCGTCCGAACTCGAGCTCGACGAGCTCGACGATGAGGACGACGAGGACGACGATTACGGCGAGTACCGTCCGGCGAAGCGCATCCGGAGCCTCCCGAGCTCTCCTCGGGCTTCATCCACCGGTTCCTCTGTCACGGCTACGCCGGTACTTCGGAAAGCGGTGAGCCCCAAGCTCGCCTCCCAGAAGAAGAAGGCATCGAAGAAAAAGAAGTCGTCCGGCTGGTCCGCGGGCGGCGGCAACAAGAAAAAGAAGGGGGCCAAGGCCAAGGCGCAACTGGAAGGCCCGCCGCCGATGTGCGTGTGGTGCGACAAGGAGTTCACGCGCGAGAGCGACGTGCTGCGGCACGAGCTGCATTCGTGCAAGCTGTACCCATTCGAGCGCGCGCTGTGGTGCTGCCCGCTGTGCGACAAGGTCATCTCGCGCACGGACGCGGTCATACGGCACCAGGGCTCGGACGACTGCAAGAAGCGGCAGCGGGAGCTGCGCGACCAGGGCGTGTTCGTCGACAAGATTGCGAAGAAGAAGGCTGGGGCGAGAGCCGCCAAGGCAACGAAGGCTCCGCTGTCGCCGAGGAGGCGTCCGAGCCGCGCTGTGTCTTTGTGAGGGTCTGTGTCGATCGCTCTCCGTCCGCTGGCTGCTGGGTTACTCGCTTTCGGCTCAGGCTGCCTTTTGCTTTCTAGTCTTTGTTTCGTGTCTCCCGTTTGTTACTTGCTCATCTAAGGACTCCCCGTCTAACTTAACTTAGTGCGAACCGCACACATCCTGTAGCTTTCTTGTGTCTGTGCTATCTCTGTGCCTCCGTCATATGCTTGCTCTTCGTCTCGACCTTCGCTTCCCATCCTTGCTCCCGCACATCTGTATCTCCGGATACCCATCGCAATAGCTTCCGTGCAAAATCCCGTCGCATCGCATTTGTGTACTTGTATCTGCCTTCTATCGCAGTAGCTCCGCATTCTTGCTTCCGTTCATTCCGCCGATCGTCTCGGACAGCGCCCAAACTCTTCGACCTCCTTGCCCTCGATTGTACTGTACTGCTCGCCGCGAACAATACGATGCGTGCCGACCACCGCATCAACCTATGAACCACACAATGCGCTCGCGCGGACGAGATGTTCGTCGTCCTCTTCTGTCGATGTGCTTCTCGCGCTCCCTCCCACTCGACCACCGCTCTGTGACCTGCCGGAACCAAAACATGTACTTATTTTCGCAGGCGGCCGCGACGACAGTCAAGTTCCCGGCGCTCCTCTCTAAAAGCACCTGCCGAACGAATCTTCCTCACAGATGATCGCGGCGGCGGCGCGGCGCGCACCCACAAGGTCAATGAGCTTCTTTGAGGGCGCAACGCGCCCACCCTCCGACGACCACGGGCGGATCCGAGGATCGGTGATCGACTGACGGTGTATTGGGGACATTAAGAAGAACGGACCTCAGAGCGGACCTGATGGCGCGAGGCACACGGGCGAAGGACATGCACCGCGTTGGCGTGCCACTGAACGGTCACACCGTCGGTCTGATGGAGTCGGGGCGGGAGAGGGGCGGTGGCGCGTAGCGTACTTAGGGTGCTGCATTGGCCCGAGGCCGCTCCATCGCGTTCAGCGAATTCATTCAAGTCGCCATGTGGGGACCTTGAGCCCGGGGACCGAGCGATGACAAGCCGATCGGGCGCGCGTCCCGGAAGGCGAGGCACCTAAGATGTCGAAGTGCTTTACGACACGCGGTACGTCTGTAGGCGCAATGAGAAATCGGAGCTCTGTAGCGGGTCGGATAGACAAGGATAATCAGAGAGAAGCGGCCTAGCCGAAGGCAAAAGAGAACAGGACCGCAGCAAGAAAGCCTAGCTAGAACGCGCCGCCATTGCCCAGTGCCCAGTGCCCTAGCAGAGAACGACAACTTGGACTTCGACGCCGATTTGGGGTCCGAGGTCCGATGCATCACCTTCCGAGCGGAGGATACATCACCTGCATCGAGCCATATGCGATGATATCAGTCGGGTTCGCATTGTATCGTCCTTCTTATCATGGTAATTCCCAGCACCAAGCGGAGTGCCCTCGTACATGTGGTGGTTGAGAAGTCCTGCTAATTAAATTTGCGAGATCATCCATCTGTGTGGCACTCGAGTCAGAATCCGAGAATGGCATGCGTTGTAGGCGTGCAAGCACGAGCCCAAGCTAGCATCACTTGTCCAGGCCAGGGTATCCTGGTCTGTGGTACTGGACTGCGCTGAACAAAGTATTGATGGATGCATGATGCCGGCACGAATATGCGCCTCGAGGCGCGTTTCCTCTAGATATATCAGGGATTATCAGGGGACACTCTCGTCATACTCCTTCCGCATCTTCGATTTTAATGCATTGTGGCTCCGACTTCGTTGCCTCGAGGACCTGGGTTTGGCCCTGTCGACGCCTTTTCTGATTATTAACTGATACAAAGGTGAGGTAAACGTTAGGCTCATTGTCTCACCATCTGGCATATTAGGGTTATGCCACTACCGAATGGACTTTGACACCCTAGATCTGCGTTCGCTCCCGAGGAGTCCTATTGAACCCAGAGTGGATCCGAACCTTTTGAGTCGGTCCGCGGGGCTTCTACTGCCATGCCCTAAATCTTCACAAGGTGGGATTGGTTGGGAGCTGAACGCCAACGTGCATGTCATTGTGCGGACGTCGTGTAAAGGAAGGTTGCTTGTCCGAAACTGCAGACGTCGACGCTATGAAGAGACTCGCTCGAAAGTTCTGTTAGGATAAACCATCAGAACAGCACGGAGGATGCGCCTCGTCTGAGCAGTATCTATACGTCATTGGGCCCCATGTACGTTGCAGGACACCCGAGACATTTAGGTGGTCCTCGAGGCAGACGCACGGTCGAAACGTGTGCGTACGTGGGTCATATGCTGGTAGTGTAAACTGCTCATGGGGAGTCACTGTGGAATCGCCTTGCTCGTATTAGGATTCTTGTCTCGCGCTCTAGAATATCACTGCATATGGTGCATCCAAATATTGACGGACCTATGGATGGGGTTCGTACTAAATGCAGTGGTGGGTGAGGTGATTCAAGCGCCCTAACTGTCGGAGAAAGGCGTCTACAACGATTCGTTAGGCGCACAACTGTACCTCGTCTCCGCACCGCCGACTTGCCGCCGACATCGCAGTTGCCTGGTCATCGTCAACGTCTTCCACCGCCCTGTGAGCCTCATGGCTACCACACCTCAAGATCGTTCGCCCGTTGTGGCTTCTCCGGAGAGGACACCGCCGAGCATCGCTCCTGTCTCGGCTGCTCTGGAGGACCATCTCTCATACCCCACCGCATCCGAACCTACCGCGCCACAAGCATCATCCTCGTCTTCCGCTGCGCAAGTGCGACCCCTTCTCAAGGATCGCCTTTACGTTGGCAATCTACACCCAAGCGTCGATGAGTGAGTATGTGTGTCTGTTACCGGGGTCGCGTCTCATCGTGTAAATCATCCCCAGATACACACTCCTGCAAGCTTTTTCGAAGTTCGGCAAGATATCTAAACTGGATTACCTCTTCCACAAGTCGGGTCCGCTGAAAGGGAAACCGAGGGGATATGCCTTTGTAGAGTTCTCTAACAAGGAGGTACGTCCATTTCTCGACCGACATTTAAGACCGCGCGCTTACCCCGGGTTTCTTTCTGCACGCGCCACCGCACGCATACATGACGGCATGGTCTGGCACACATCACACCTCCATGACCATGCGTAGTCTAACCCGGGGGCCGCGGTGGTTTCGTGAACCGTTGACCGCGAACTTGTGCTGAATCAACCGCTATCTTCTGTGTTACCAACAGGATGCCGACAAGGCACTCACGCACGCCAACAACAAGCTGCTTCGTGGCCGGAAGCTCATCGTCACTTACGCAAATCAGGCACCCCTCGAGTCCGCATCGGGCCTCTCGGGGGCGGGGATGAAGAACCGGAGAGCAATCAGCGATGTTGGGAAGCCAACGACGCTGAGCCTGTTGAAGAGCGCGGGCACAGGGCGATCCGATGCGTAAGTGCCGTTTCGTTTCAGTTCCAGCTTCATCTTTCGAAGCACACGGGTGTACACGCCCATGTGCACCTTGACCGCCGTCTATGTAACGATCGATCTGACATCTTACCGACAGGACGGATGCCAAAATCGCGCGCATGGAAGCGAAGCTGCGCCAGCTAGAAGGCACCTCCAACGCGTCTTCCAGTGGTACCGGGTCAGGCACAGGGCCCTCTACCTCGGCCGCCTCGACGGTTTCGTCCTTGCCCGCGCACCCTTCGCTTCCGCTGAAGCCGATCGCCGCCACAGCCGCACTGGACGCCGGTGCGCGACAAGCACCCACAACCTCGTCAGCAATGAGTGTGGCTTCTCGCGCGTCCGGGGGTGCAAGGGAGAAGAAGCGGGCAGCGGCGCCGTTGCCCTCCCTACCCATCGTTCCGCCGACGCACTCGGTGAAGCGGCTGGAGAAGGGATCCCAGTTGTCCGCATCGCCGTGTACGACTGGCAAAGGTTTGCCGAACAAGAAGGCTCTCAGTGGCGTTAAGATAGTGAAGACGAAGAATACGAGTTCTGTAGGGTGATGTGAATAGTTCATGAGTTGGTGTGAAATACGTGTCTGTGGAAGGGTTCAGGTTGTGTCGACCGAGGACGGTTATCCGTTCTTGAGACTTGTAATTCACTTTTGGTAAACAAACGTGTCTCTGTTAGTGTATCGGTTAGTACACGCGCCTGTCACCACTGTGATCGCGCGAAAGCGGGGTTCGACTCCCCGACAGAGAGTTTGCTGTAAAAGCCATTGTGTTTTTCATTTTGCTAATTGTTTTCACGAGCGGACTCAGGCACGGGCCCCTCAAAGGATTGAATAGGTCCTGTCTCACACAAGGTTGTGATGCCGGACGAAGAGGAGGGATCTACGTCTTCATCCCAACTTCTTAGTGGCTCCCAGACTGTTTCTGTTTTACCCCATATCATTGGTACGTCCGGCAATGTCATCCACGGACGGCGGGGAAGATGCACGTTCAGTGAAGTAGGGGAAGCCGAATGCATGGTTGCGTCATGACCATAAAGTACAAGCTTGCAGTACGTAGTGATAGTAGGAAGGTCTCATACGACAGTACCTGCATTGGAGGCAATACGCGGCCAGAGGTCCGCCTAGAAAGTCGTTAGGGACAGAGAACGATTGTAGCATAACTGCAATTAACTCACACATTCTTTTGCGACAGGGCCGGTAATGGCAGAGCCCTTCATCTCGCCTTTGGGGTTCACAATGACACCAGCGTTGTCCTAGCGTGAAGTTCTCAATATAAGGAAGTTCGCTCTGGGCGTATGGAGGAAACGCACCTCGAAGTAGAGGAAGACACCGTCTCGCCGACGCCACGCCTTCCTTTGACGGACAACGACGGCGGGCATAGCTGGAATATGTGTCAGCGACCGCACTCCTGGGACCATCACCATTGCACTGTATCTGCGAGTCGACAATCGTAGACATCCCCCGCTAATCCTCCCACCCAATACACCACGCTCAGAACAAAGCAAGTAACACTCACTCTTCTTCCTCAGCTCGGGCTTTCCCTTCTTCACGGACGCGACAACCATGTCGCCGACACCAGCATCAGGGAGACGGTTGAGGTGGGAGCCAGTGCCGTACGCCTCGATAACGTAGAGCGACTTGGCGCCGCTGTTGTCCGCGCAGTTGAGGACGGCCCCCGTTGGGAGACCCATGGTCATCCGGAACTTGTTGCCAGAGGAACCTGCGCCTATTCACCGTGCACGTTCATGTTCATTGAAGAGAAAGAGAGACGATCGGCTAAGTCAGGACGGGAATCAACAGAAAGACCAAGGCGACGAATACGAACCTGAACAAGGAAGACGGCAGTGGTCAGCATTTCGGCAGTACGAGAGGTCTTAAGTGATACCAGACATACCGCGTTTCGACATTTTGCTGGAGGACTTGCTGGGGTTGCTGGGGCTGCTGGATTCGCCACACTTGCTTGCCTACACAAGGTTTCTCGCCGGATAGGCGCCGGTTTGGTACTGTACAGTTCCTCGGCAAACAGCGAGCTGGCTGATCATCCCATAGACGCGCTTGCTCGTTCTGTCTCCGATATTCCCGGACTTGGTTCGAATTGACACCATGAATACTATCCACCGTTCTAGCCAGACGCTTATTGTTCAATAAATTGTGGCATGAGCATCATCCCAAAAAACAAGTTATATATGACGCAACGCGTAGGTACTTACTATGGATTGTACTTCAGAATTCTTCGCATTCGTCCGAAGGATGGTTAACTACCATTACTCTCTAACTAGTCGTGCCTGAAAGTACCCTTCCTTTCTCCCTTCGCATTACGAGAAGCGATAGATTTCCGTCCTGGGTTTCAAGGCCTGGGCCCTTTCTCAGGAAAGGCCAGTTCGTCGTAGAAGGACGAGCATGGGCTGTCCTCAAGATCAGATCCCCCTACTGAGCAGTGCCGCATACAATCCCTAGTTCTTTACGGCGTTGAATATTCAATCTATCCATGAGCGTTGCCATCCGGCCGCTGCGATATATTTGATAGTAGTAAAATGCAAAGGAGGTTTGCGACTCGACTACGTATGTCAATAGTTAATGAGGACGCAAATACATTCATAATGAGAATGAAAAATCCGCCCCAGTCTGTGTTCTAACGCATATCCAGAGGCGGCTACGGCTAATGGAGACATGACACGCTCTATGACCAATGACCGCGACCGTGATTCTACCTATTCCATGATGGCATCTAACTCATCCTCTTCCTAGAACGACACACGTTATACGCAGAGCAGGCTTGCTGGCGACGGATATTCGCCTTAGGCTGAAGCGGACGGGGCAGTGCCAGAGGGAGCAGGAGCACCAGACGGGAACCCACTGGGCCGATGCGGAGCACCAGACCGGATACCCGAGCGGGGTGGACGGCCAGAGGGGAAGCTGGAGGGAGCAGGACCCGAAGGGAACCCAGTCAGCGCCCCCGAGGGACGACCAGAGGGAATACTGTTAGGGGGGCCTGCCGGCGTGCGTTAGATGGAGCACCCGAGGGAGGTGGGCCCGAGGGAGCGGGGCCCGACGGCGCGCCGGATGGCGGTAGCGGCAGAACACCAGACAGCGCCCCCGATGGATGGTATGGGACCCCGGATGGTGCATCTGACAGCCTGGGGAGGTGAGAAGGAGCGCCAGTGGGGCGTCCACTTGGGGCGACCTGGCGGCGTGCATTAGACGGGACATCGGAGGGAGGGGCCCCCGAGGGAGCAGGGCTGGAGGGAACACCGGACGGGAACCCAGAGGGCGCACCGGAGGGCAGCGATAGCGGGACACCAGAAGGGGCACCAGACGGCCCGGCGAAGCCAGAGGGGACTCCGCTGGGCATGGCAGAAGAGGGAGGGCATGGAGCACCAGACGGCTGCGCACCCGACGGGTGAGGGAAGCTGGATGGGGCGCCAGAGGGATGCACGCTGGGAGGTACCCGACGGCGCACGTTGGATGGGACCCTCGATGGAGCGGTGCAAGAGGGAGCACTGGCAGGACCCAACGGGAACCCGGAAGGAGCACCAGATGGGAACCTGGTGTGCGTGCCAGAGGGTGGTGGGTGTGGGGCATCAGAGGGGAACCCGTGGGGTGCGCCGGAGGGGGCGGGGCCTGCAGGGAAGCCGGATGGTACACCGGATGGGAACCCGCTGGGTGCACCAGAGGGAAGCCCATTGAGCACGCCAGAAGGAGCACCGGAGGGATTAATGGGGGCGGCGGCACCTATGCAGACACACATCAGCCGGAAGGCCCCTCATTACACTCGAGTTCGTGATACTCACCCTGAGCAATGACAAGGGCGGCGAGGACAAAGTTGACCAAATGCATCATCTTGGCATGGTTATGTCGGAGAACTGATAAGAGTTCTTCTCAGAGGGTGTGTGAGTAGAGAATAGTAGAGGATTTGGTGCTGAGGAGATGGATGGGCAGCAGATGGGTTTTTATATGTAGCCACTGTATGCGTATTGAGGCATTTTGCGAGTTGAGAGGGTATGTCATCCTTCACGGCCTGCGCAGCAGATATAACCGATGCGCTGATTGCTAGGGGCTTGACATGAACTACAAATTTCGGAGGATTCAGTCGCAACACTACCCAGGCTTCATTCTCATCATGCAGACCCCGGCGCGTTAGACTGTTTACTGAGTTCAATTCAAACGAAACTCAACATTCATACGCACCTTTAGCAATATACGAAGCCTGAGAGATTTAGAGAGATTTTGGCCATGTTTGGTGGGCAGAGAAGACTGCAACCGCCCTCGAGTTGATCCGCTAGCCAAGATCACACCGCAAATGGCTGCGCCGTACGCCGATGTTCAAGTTCTGTCGGGTCGGTCATCGTTTTCAACATCTTACACGTGTCTGAATGAGTCGCTTACCTGATTAAAGCATCGCTCAAAATTGTCGTGGTCGATAAGAGGGAGTCGATGTTCAGTCTTGGGTTGTAGTAAAACGATTGATTTGGTGCATGGTAGGCCCCAGGCCAGCGCTGGCGTGGCCATCGGACTTTGCCGAGGGAGGTACCACCGTCCTAGTCACGATTCGGATTAATATTGTGGTCGAACGGTCCAACCAGCTGAAGTTGGCGATCTCTCCTCGGTCTAAACCTCTGTGTTCGCGACAACCGATGCATAGCGGCTCTGGTTATCTCGCCCCGAATGCTAGGGGAAAGTGGCGCCATAACACGCCGTAAGGCATGTTTTTGCCTCACGATCCACCGCTGATACTACTTACCTACATATACGGCTTCAACTTTCCGGATCTGCAGTCGCACATGCGTGCTCTTCCCGTGTTCCCTTCATCCATATCCCTATATTGTGGCACATCGCGGTTGTCGCGCGAGCTTTTCTAAACAGCAGCTCGAGGCGATTCTGTACGATATGCACCTGCAGGGTACCGTCCGCGTCGCTGTCCACGGCTACTCCCCCTTTCCGAGGTCTCGCATATCCATGTGGATGTTGACTTTGTCGCAATTTTCAGGGACAATACGGGCGAATCGAACCAAAATTGCCTGTCGTTCAGCCGCACATCCCGTTCAACGTCTTTCAAGTTGCATCGACGGGCTGATAACTGAGAGCCGAATCTACCCAGTCCTCTACAAGCCGATCATTCAAGGCGTCCCAGTCGCGAATGGCTTCATTATGGGATGGTGGGCCGAGTTTAAGGATCAAAGTTCTCATGAAATTAGACCCGCTGCGGACCAAGGCAGTCAAAAGGATCGGTGATGCTCGCATTCGGAGGTCAGCCTGTGCAGCACCGACTTCGCTCCGGACTTCAAGTACATGCATGTTGCATGCATGGCTGAAGCTTCAGGAGCCCGATCTCTTGCCCGATCTCCGGCTTACTACCGAGGATATTTCGATTGTCGTTGGAATCACTTGCCTGGGTCCACATTACGATGAGGATTATCCGTGCGGTACACAAACCGTTGCTAAAATCACATAACTAACCCAGGACGATTGCCCAGCTCAAAGGTCCCCCAGCTGCGAAGTGGGACGAGGCAAAGGGCTGGCTCATGCTTCGCCCGCATAGGCTCCGACATGGTTTAAGCTCGTGCTTCCGCCACTGCCATATTCGTGCTATTTTCCTTCTGCTGACTGAAGAGACTGACCATGATGTGTATCTGAACGTATTACATACCGCCTAGACCCACCGCGAACGAGATGGATGTAACATGGCATTGGGCTTGCGATGTTCGACCCGCAGCTGCTGGGTTCATATGGGTGTGGGAGGATGGTCATGCAGGCACACAAATCATCGAGGTGAGAAGGGCTTCTTCGTTATGCACTCCACATCGCCTCTAACATGCCTTGAATTTTATATGCTTCTGACATGGGTCGCACGACCTAACGACGAGCTCACACATTGTATATCGCAGGGGATACGCTCCTATTGTCCTCCCACGCGTCTTACGCACACCTTGGATGTGGAGGACGCGATCCACCCCGTTTAATCAACCACGAATTATCTTGTCTGAGTCCTCTCGACCACTGTAACCATTCGAAGATACGGTTTATGTCATGTACGGAAGGAGGGTGCCTGAGTTCCCAACCTTTCAAGTCTGTACCCAGGCAGCGGCAAGGTTACCAATGTACAGTAGGTTGAAACTTGTATCCCAGACATAGTCGTATCTTCTGCATTCAATCCACCGGCGTGTCTTCCGTTATAGCTGCGTCGAACAATACTTCATTCCTCTAACCTCCATACTTCATGGTGATAAGCGAAGAGTTTGCCCACCGACAGAGAAGCCACCACAGAAGCATCACAATCCGGTAGGCATCGACAATCCTTCAACGTATATTCCAGCTAGAAGTACAACACATTGCAAAAACTGCTCGTAACAAAATCGGGTTAAGGCATACCATGGGCGCTCGTACAGCATTTATGAGGTAGTCAGTCCGTCTACCCAGATATCGAGGCTTTTCTACCACGTCTGCCCATCTACCACCGCCTTACACAGCCGAGTACTTGAACCTGATCGCCTCCGCCGCAGGCTTGACGGCGAGGGGCTTCACGGTTGGCACGCCAATAGCCTGCGCGATGCGGTCCGAGAGCGACTGGTCCACGGCAGCGAATACCGACACTAGAAGCCAGAAGCAACGGCGGCCGATCAGTCAGATGGACCGGCAAAAGAAGTAAGCATGGGACACGTACGTTGCCTGGCCTTGACCTCGGCACTCTTCGCGTTCTTCAGGTGACCAGCCACATTGCCCACGAAATGCTCACGGTCGACGTCGCTGAAGACCTTTTGCCAGAGCGCACGAGGCTGCTCGAAGTCGACTGCCGGAGACAAAAGAGCCGTGAGCACAGACATCCGTGACAAGGATGGGAAGTCACTGCGATACGTACGCTCCGTGATTTCGCTGAGGTCGGCCTGAGCCGTGCCGAGGAACACCTCGTGCTCAACGTTTTCGTAAACCTTCGCCTTGTACGTGAGGGGCTGGATAGAACTGATGTAGTTCGGGCGGTTGCCCTGGTTGTTGAACGCCATGAAACCGTCGCGCTGGAAGTTCGCAACTGGTGCAAGGGGTGCGTTTACAGGGAGCTGGGTGTAGTTGACACCAAGACGGTGACTAAAATATGTGTGCGGTGACCTCAGCTGCGTTCAAGACGAGCAATGGGAAAGTCGCGCGTACCGGTGGGTGTCGGGGTACGAGAACAGACGGGACTGGAGCACAGGGTCGGCCGAGGGCTCGATACCATGGACGAGATGCGACGGCGAGAACGCGACCTGCTCGATCTCCGCGAAGTAGTTTTGTACGTTCTTGTTGAGGGTGATCTTGCCAACGGGGCGGAGCGGGTAGTCGGCATGCGGCCAAACCTTGGTCAAGTCGAGGATGTTGTAACGGAACTTCTCGGCTTGCTCTGCTGTCATAGTTTGCTACGCAATTGCTTAGCAACGTGGTGGCGGAAGAATTGAAAAGACAGGTTTCAAAACGTACGACATAGACGGTCCACGACGGGAACCTGCCAGCCTCGATATCCTCGAACAAGAGCTGAGTACCGTAATCGGGGTTCTCGCCAGCAAGCTTGCCAGCCTGGGCGTCAGTGAGGGTCTGGAAGCCGCCGTCCTTGCGAAGGTGAATCTGGACATAGTGGAACTTGCCCTCAGCGTTCACGAACTTGAAGGTGTGACCCGAATAGCCGTGCATGTTGTGGAAGCCATTGGGAGTTCCACGGTCCGAGAACAAAGTCATGACTTGGTGAATCGACTCGGGGTTTTGTGAGAGGTAGTCCTATATGCGGGGTCGGCAAATGCTCGCGACGGAAGAGACGCTCAAAAACGTACCCAGAACATGTCAGCATCCTTGAGGTGCGTCTGGGGATCACGCTTCTGGGTGTGGATGAAGTGGGGAAACTTGGAGGGGTCACGAATGAAGAACACGGGCGTGTTGTTGAACACCCAGTCGAGGTTACCCTCCTCCGTCTTGATCTTGACAGCGAAACCTGCATGCCGACATCAACAAGAGTCCCGTGCATTGTAGCAAGTGAACATACCACGGGGGTCACGAGCAGTGTCCGCTGAACCGAGCTCTCCACCGACGGTGGAGAAACGGATGGTGAGCGGGGCTGTCTTGCCGACCTTGTTGAAGAGGGCAGCGCATGTCAAGTCGCTGATGTCGTGCGTGACCTCAAAGACGCCGTGAGCACCGGCACCCTTGGCGTGGACGACACGCTCTGCGCAGCACGATCGAGACCGAAATCGCACACCATTAGCATCGGGATAGCGTGCAAGGATTGAGCGAATGAGACGCACCGGGAATACGCTCGCGATCGAAGTGGGCGATGAGATCGATGTGGTGGAAGTCTAAAGGAAAAGGGCGGATCATTTAACACCGGGTTACGACCGACACCGCGCAGTCCCCCACAAGGCGCGGTTTCAAATTTGGGGAAGCAACTTGAATCCACGGAAGGGGGGCGACGTACCTTGGAGCAGAAGAGGACCATGCTTGCCCACGCGCTCAGCGCCATAGGGCTTTAGGACAGGCGCGCCAGTCGAGGTGGTATAGACAGCACCGTCCTTGTTGTTGAAGACGTGCGCAGAGGGCATTTCGAGCTAGGATTTAGGGAGGGGGGATGAGGGTAAAGGAGGACGTGAGGGTTGAAACCAACTCGAAGAAGACGTGCGAATGGGCAGGCTCCTATTTGTACTGGGTCGAGAGGATCCCCGCGGCAACTCTCGGTGCATTGCGAGAACCCAGGGGGCTGGTTCGACCTATTAGGTTGGGAGAGGGCGTGTCAGCAGGTACCGGAACCTAACGCCATTTTCTGTCTGTGAACGTGTTGCCTCACCTGTTGAGTAAGACTCGCTGCCTCGTCGTGACCTTCAGAAGTCTGCACGTGAGATTAATCAGCATCCTCTCATCGCTCAGCTGTTTGTCATGAGTACCGCTCACCAGACAAGCCAGCCTTCCAGATCGTGCGATTGATCTCCTTCGCCGCGGATTAACCCCACATCCCACTGCGGGCGAAGCGGTAGCCCAGACGGCCTACTCGCTTACGATCACGTACTGCATCCCCGCGTCCTTGGCAGACAAGATCCCCTCGAGTTGCTTAGAGAACGGCAGCCGGTCAGTGGGCGAGAGGATATTTTCGTACAAGAACGCACCTAACCGTGGGCAAATTCCGTACTTCTCCTTTATTGCACGTCGCCGGTGAGAACGCACGAACCATGAATTGGCACTGGCCGCCCAGTCCGAACACGCCGGTGGCACTTCTTGCATCACAGAACGGCGCAACCTTGATGCCATTGGGGAAAGCCGGCTGGCCAGACATGGCGACGCGCGTTCTCGGGCCTCGTGTCCTGTTCATCTGACGGTGGTAACACAGCATGTTTGCCTTCTTGGGGTCACGTTAAGCTCTCGTGTCCCCGCCGTACCATCGCACAAACTCGCGGAATGCTCCTGCACGTTTACGCGAGAGTGTATAAGGGGGACTGCGCTGGGATACGCCCTTCCTGCTTTGCCCGGACGCTGCCATGGTCCGTGCGGAGCCGGGCCTTCGACAGTAGGGGCGGAGCTTCTTCAATTGAGTTTGCAAGGCTTGCTGCCCTCGAGCGTCCGTAGGGACCAAGACGGCCCGACAATGGGTGAGAAGCAAGCATCGCGCATCCAGTCAGGAAGGCCGATAGGATTTGATAGTGGATCTTCCTGGCGCAGTGGTGAGAAAACAGGCAGTTCGATTCACAAGCGAGACGACCGCACGTACACGAACACACTCATCCGCTTCGAGTACCGTCCGAGTGACGCAAGCCATAGCTTATACAAACCACATGTTCACCAAACCCACTCGCAGATCATGGTCTGAAAGCTGATTGCGACCTACAGTCCGGTGAGAACGCACTGCGAGTAAGATACCACGACGGTCGGACTCACCTAAGACATTCTTTGGCAGGGACTTACTCTGTGTCTTTGTCTTGCGGCGACTAATGGTACACAAGGTAGCAACACAAGCTGTCTGGACAGCCCGTCATTTTACCAGCAGAAGTCGCGTCGGATCAGTACAACGACGTGAGGAGACATCTGGGGCGGTCGAGACGATCCATGGACTGCTACAAAACGAAATATCTCTATATCACCTTTCCGCTTCCATCAATCCCATCCAGCATTAAAAATTGGTTCAGAATACCATGGGATCAACACACAATGCTTGCAGATGGGAGGGCAATTGCAGATATATTCTCCAAACGGACACGCGTACGCAGTCGCACGATCTAGCCCTGCGCAAGATTCGAATGACCGTGAGCTACCCCTGCCCCGCAGCCCATATATTCATACAAAAGGCGCTCACCCCCATCGCCCGCCAGTCCCCGAACTCTCTGGCCGCTCACTCGGCGGCAAGCTCGAGCTTCATCTTCGCGATCGCCGCGGCGGGGTTGAGGCCCTTGGGGCATGTGCGCGAGCAGTTGAAGATCGTGTGGCAGCGGTACAGGCTGAGCTCATTCTGCATCTTCTCCATCCGGTGCGCCTTATACGTGTCCTGTTTTACCCCACACCCCGCATTAGCCCCGCACGAAGCGCTGATAGCGGAATACCCCGCGAGCTAGGGAATAGGGAAGGAAGCGCGGACGTACCCGAGAGTCCGCCATCCAGCGGTAGGCGGCCATGAGCGTCGCGGGCCCGAGATACTCGTCCTGGTTCCACCAGTAGCTAGGGCACGAGGTCGAGCAGCACGCGCACAGGATGCACTCGTACATGCTGGATGCAACACAGAGTCAGCATATATACACGTGAGTCGTGAGAAACGGGTCGGGGAAGGTGCAATGACGTAGGGCGGGGGATGTATATATGCATTGTGACGGAGAGGTAGGTGTGGGGAGAGCTTGAACACGCACCCGTCGAGTTTCTTCCTGTCCTCCTGCGACTGCAAGAACTCCCGGTCCGCTGGGGGGTTGTCGTTCTGCAGGTAGGGCTCAATGGACTTGTATTGCTTGTAGAATTGGGTGAGATCGGGCACGAGATCCTTAACAATGTACACTGTACGCCGCAACACGAGCTTTTATCAGCGCTCCGTCCACATCCGGGAACAGATGAGTTGCATGCGAACGTACTGTGGGGGAGGGGGTAGATCTTGGTATCCTTGCCAGCGTTCCTGTCAATCCTGCAGAGGCACGCCAGCGTGTTTTGGCCGTTAATGTTCATAGCGCATGAGCCACAGATACCCTCGCGGCATGAGCGACGGAAAGTCAGGGTAGGGTCTATCTCGTTCTTGATTTTGATGAGAGCGTCAAGAATCTGTGCACATACACACATAGAAGTCCATAAACGAAGCGTACTCTGAGACAGGAGGTAGAGCGGACTGACCATGGGACCGCACTGGTTCAGGTCGATGATGTACGACTGCAGCGTTGGCTTCTTCGACGGCTCGTCGGGGTTCTTTTACACCAAATCTCTATCAGCTTCTCCCCTACGCAAAACGCGGAGTAAGATGAGCGCAAAGTGCCATGGCATACCCAGCGGTAAATCTTGAACTCCTTGTTCAGGACTGGCTTCTGGAGCGGGGTGGCCTGGGCCCGCGCCGCCGAGGACGCGAAACCACGGACGGTCTGCTTGAGAGCACTGGAGCGGGTGGCGACGAGGGACTGCATGGTGGTCGACGAAGGAGAGGATGAACGGAGGACGTGCACTTGATTGTGAGCTCTGTTGCCCGACAGGCGCCCGCAACATCCCCGGTTTCTTCGGCCGCATTTCTCCGATCCAATCATGCCCGCCCAATTTCCGCCCGATCACCAGCCCCGTTTAACCCCGTCATCCTCATCCAAGCCTCACCAGACCAGTCCTGGCAGCGTTACGCCTTTTTGACGAGTCTGCTAGCGATGGCGAACAACAACCTGGGGCCAACGCCACACATTAGGAAATGCGGGGTAGTGTGCTGGGGAAGATTATATTCTTACAATAAATGTATTGTATCATATAGTTCGTGCATTCAAAATGACGGAAAACATGTGCTGCAGATATCCACACCGAGGAAAAAGAAACAGAGCACGAGGGGATCTAGGGCGTTCCGGTACAAGGGGAATATACACACACAAGTGCAGCTGTATGACATTGATGGTCGCCGTGAGGCGTAAGGGGTGCAGAGGAAGCAAGGCAAACGCAGGACGCGATGGGAGTCGGCGTGAGTGCGATACCGAAAGCGAGAGGCCAGTAGAGTGGGACGAAATGGAGGGTAATGTAAGTTGTCCGTCAGCGGGCGAGCGACGACGGTGAGTGCACGGATCCGAGAACCAGCGGAGTGAGACAAAGTAAGGGAGGGAAGGAAGTCACCGACGGCCGCGACGAAGTCACCGCTTGCGCTTGCCATGTACGCCAGGGTCGCCCGCGTGCCCGCTCCCATCGCTCGCTCCACTTTCCCCCTCCGCCTCGCCCTCTGCATAGCTCCCCGGACTCGCGCGAGCAGGACCAGGGACCGGTGACGCGGAGTTCTCCCGCACGTCCATCCGATCGCCATCGCCGTACACTTGCTCCACCGCGAGGACAGATTGGCTCTCAGGTAACGGTGGCAGGACAACCATATCCTCCATCTCGGCATCGACGTCCTCGGCCATGTCGTCAGCTCGTAGGTGGTTTCCGTTGGGTAATGGAGGTGCTGCTGCACGACGCGCTCGGAGCGCCGAACCCAGGCGGCTCGCACCCGTGTCAGGTTCCACCTCCGTCTCCGCACCTACATCCCGATCCCGTTCTCGGTCTCGCTCCCGACTACTTGCATCGCCTGTGTCCGGGCGGTCCCCAACGGCAGTCGCTGCAACGCCGATGATCGATACGGCTCCACCGTCGACCATGGATTTCGCGTCCAGGTCGAGGTCTATCTCGACCTCGACGTCTTCCTCTAGATCGGCAAATGTCCGGCAAAGAGGACAGGAGAAGGCAGGATGATGTGTCTCGAGTAGGGGTCGGATGCACTTGTAGTGGAATGCATGTGAACAGGGAGCGATGAAGAGGGCCTGGTGGATTGTAACACTGAACAGGCCTGCAACACGCCGAGATGGTCAATCAATGCAGATCGGCACCAGCCAAAGGCAATACGCACATATGCAACAATCGGGAAGAGCAGATTTAGCAGCGACTTTCTTGCCGTTGCCCGTACCGGCAATAGGTGCCTGTGGGATAGCGATCGCCTTGAGCTGTTTCAGGGCATTGGCGCTGCACCGCAATCAGCCATCGTCCGATACACAAAGGACGAAAATAAGGCGTACTTGAACGGATTACTCTGATTCTGCCACTCCCTGCCCACCTCTATCTTGATCTTGACACACTTGTAGATATCTTCGGTACCACCCTGATAGTCCACCCCTAACTGCAGTAGATCGCCATCCTTGAGCTCGTGTGGACGAGACTCGTTGTTCGCGGGAGATAGACGGACGTGGTTGAGGAAGGTACCGCTGCTCGACTTTGTGTCGCGAATAAAAAACTTGCCTCCAGCCTCGGCCCAGATCTCCGCATGAGCCCGGGAGACGACTTTACTCTTGAATGCGAGCTTGTTCTGCGACGTTGCATTCGCAGCGGCTAGCCCTATGCCCGAGCGGTCTGTAAAACGCCCTATCCGCAGCGGCGGGTCGCCCTCCTTGACATCGCGCGATATGGGGTCGAAGCGGAGGGACCGGCGCGAATCGAGATGGGGAACGAGGCGAATGCGGTGAGCCGGCCCTATGCCGTGATGAAATGCGGCAGACGAGCCTGAGGCCGCTGGCCCAGTGACGGTGCGCGCAACGGCGACGGCGGGGATCTGGGGAGTGGTAGTGGCGGCAAGGGTCCCTGCAGAACGTCGCCTACGGAGCATCTGAGAGAAGCCTGGTGTTGAATTCGATTGAGAGACCGACGCCTGGAGGTTTGACGAGGCAGCAGCTGGGCGGCGACGATGGCCTGAGGAGTGGTCAGCAGCTGGGGTGAACGGAGGGGGGGAGTCTCTGGTGGCGGGGTCGTGGTGGGGTGGAGAGGGGTGTGACTGGGAGGTGCCGCGAGGTCTACCGCGCAAGAAAGAGCCCAGGATGGACTGGCGGGCAGCGGGGGAGGCATCCCCGATGGTGAGTGGGTCCATCGATGGCGAAACGTCGTCTGGGTCGTCGTCGGGAACACCGTCGTGGTCGTCGTTGGAAAAGGTTGAGGTGGACGTCGATCGAGGCTAAGCTCCGACCCTGGCTGTTTGACGCCGTTAGCCGCTTTGGGCTTGCCGCCGCCCCTTGCCAACTCCTCTTGCCCTCGACCACCCACAGCGAACAGATATATACCACAGAGCCATCCAACCAGTTCCTCCAGATCCCCCTCTCTGTCTATAAAGTTTTCATGGCTTGGTTGGGCGATCCTTTTTCCATCCGTCGCATCCCATCAGCATACTTGGGGGTCGTTGTTGACACGCCATGTCCAACTCCCTGCCCTGCCGCGCACAACCACTTTGATAAGAATCTACCGATGTCCATCGGCGCAGCATTTATTCACAGTGGTTTCTTGTGGTTTCTGTCTAATTGTGACCCCGCGCGCTCAGGTGAATGGTTTACAAGGCCCTTGTGCTGGCCTCCTTGTCTCCCCGATTATCGCTGCTTTTGACCTTCACATTCTTCCTGAATCCTAGATAATTAATACCACGGCACATGCGCATGCGCGCGCTAATGCATGGTCCCCGCTCGCGACAAATGCCGATGCCGCCACCCTATTCAATTCAACGGATGGAAGCATGTTTATCTCAGCATGCCGTCTCACGTCCGCTGGCCTTCGAAGGTTCGGGCGCGCATCGGCACCAATCAGCGAGACGTTGCTGCGACATGGCTGGGAATGCCGCAGTAAGTGGATCAGTTCTGACACCGTCAACTGTGACGCCATGTGTACCTTTAGGATACACACCATCCGTTCTGGGGTATAGCAGATCCAGCCACATGTCTACTCAGTCTTTCATATACCTCTGTCGATTATATTGCCACCGTCTCGGAGGAACTTATTCAACGCAACGCTTCCTTCGCTATCGCACCGTACTTTGGTATGATGTTTTGGATGTCGATGCTCCCGTCAGCCGCTTAACTTCGGAGAAAAAGCCTAACAGTGTCTACGTGCGAATAAAAGACTTGAATCCGGAGTGGGCGAGCCGCCATCCACCTTCGCCCATGACATATGTCAACGAGGATGGCACATAACCTGTAGCTCCTGTGGTGTGTGGGTCCTGGGGAGCTCATCTTGCAACATGCATGGGTACGCTCGGAACCCTTGACCACTTCAAGCACCTGCGCAGAGCTGTCGCTCTCGAACTCCGAACGTGGTGTTTTACTCGGACACTTAGAGTAACGCCGCGAACTTCCATGTCATAGTATAGCGAACGCCTCGAGGTCCCAATATGTATCCATGTATTCCTATTATATGAAATTCAATCGTAAAAACAAGACAACCATTCCCTTTAAATATGTGCGGGTGGCAACAAGGTTCCGTACACCGCACAACCCTCCGCATTTCACGGTCCTCGAGATAGAGCGAGGATCTTTGCCACTGCCTGCTCTGCCGCAGACATGAGCATGCCATGTGGGTTGCCCATGGGCAATGACGGGATGATGGAAGCATCAACGATGAACTGTGAGACGCGTATGAGCCTCGGACAGGACAAGTGTCAAGACAGCACGCTGAATACTCACCAAGTTATCCGTGTTGAAGACCTTCGCATTCTCATCAATGACGGCAGTCGACGAGCTCGTACCAATCTTGGCGGATCCCACCCAATGGTTTGAGCACATAGTGCCCTGAATTCACATGAATCGCGCCCACAATCAGGGCTCGTCTTGGAATGTACGTCATCCGCAGGAGGCAGGACTCACCGGATCGTATGCGTCAACGTACTCCTCGAGCGTCATTGTAGCGTCGGGCGTGATGAGGGTCAAGTTTGAGACTATGTATGAGAGACAATCAGTGCGCGTCCCGATGCCTCGGACAGACTCGGTGCCTGCTGTGCTTACTGGAGCCTATGTTCGCGACGACGTCATGGAGCGCCTGGAGCAGGACGGTCTTGTCCGTGGGGTCTGTCAGCCACGGATTGGAGAGGGCCTTCGCGTTCAGGGCGGCATCGATGCCGATGCGTCCGCGAGAGGTGATTCCTTGCGACCTGCAGTATCAAGTCTGTGAGGGCCCGGTTCAGGAATTCCCAAGGGGACTATACTTACAGGTAGACCGTGATAGTGAAGATATTACTTGCATTATAAGGGAGGGAGGAGTTGACCGAAGCCGCCCCAGGACGGACGGTGCCCTGTGCATAGCGGGTGACGCCGTCGCTGGCGCCATAAGCCCGCCAGAAGTTCAACCTAGCGAAAAATGGTTGTCAACTTTTCGACACGGAAACGGACGACGCAATGTAACGTACTTCGGCGAAGCACCGGCGAAGACACCTGAGCGGTCCTTGAGGTATTGCTGAGCGTCTGCCGGACGCGGATCACTCCAGACCTCGGCCCAGTTGTCGTACGCATCGATGCTTGGGTGGGTAAAGACCAACTAGTGGGCGTGCGCACACATATCAGCTTCTCTTGTTCTCATCATCTGCAAGAGCTAGACTCACGTTGATCGACGGGTTGTCGGAAACGCCCTGCCCTACGGGCAAGTTGATCCACTGGCTCTGTGCGGGGAGGTTCGCGCTCGCCGTCGGGTTCGACTGCACAGTCTGGAGCATGTCCGAGGGTCCGATGCCGCTCTGGAATAATATGCGCGGCGTGCCGAACGAGCCCGCGGACAGTACAACACGCCCGTTCGGGTTGAGTGGAATGATGCCGTTTGGGCCAAGTGATGTGTCGTTCGTGCGCACCCCGGTGATCGTGGAGCCATTGCGGATGACCTGGGAGACGAGTACATTCTGCTTGTATGTGAAGTTCGGGCGTGCGAGGGCGGTCTGGAAGTACGTCGCGACGGGCCCGGCACGCTCGCCGCCAATGAAGTCGAAAGCACTGTAACCATACACATGGTCCTTGTAGTCCGGGTTGTCGTTGATCGTGATGTTGGTGTAGCCCTGTTTGTCGAGGAGCTGCGCGACGATGGCGGCGGATTCCTCCAGGTAGCGCTTGCCGTCGGTTGAGGGATGGTCGGTGCTGGGTAGTCGCTGCTTCAGCTTGCTGGTGTAAGGTGCGTGGTTGCCCCAACTGGTCGGCCAGCCATTTGCACCTTGAAAGTCTGAGTCCGATGGGTACCAGTACAAACTAGACGGGGACGTCGTTTTGAGTTCATATAACGGGATGCGCAAAGAGATTCGGCCACGTACGCTCCGTTAATAGAAGTCCCTCCGCCAAGAAGACATCCAGCGAAGACGTTGATATCTATATACCGAGCTCAGGAAGAATGAAGAGCATGGTTGCGCGGTGAACACTCACCCTTGCACCACCACCACGAATTCGAGTCAGTAAACATAGACTCGAACAGTCCAGGGACATCGAACTTGGTGAGCTGAAATCAATGTCAGCCAGACGAGTGGACAAATAGGTCTTAAGGGGGATTCACATTAGCAGACTGTGTCCATGGCGCGTCATAGGTCCCCCCAGTCTCTGCTGTCGAAGGCCCACCTCGCTCCAAGAGGAGCACTTTCTTGCCGGCTTCGGATAGGCGATCGGCCGCGATAATCCCTCCAGGACCAGCACCAACGATGATATAGTCGTAAGGGATAGCCTATAATGTGCTCAGCTATTTGAAAATACATGAGTGAACGCAAACATACAGTCACAGTGGGTGTGGTTGTAGTCGTACTCGTACTGGTGCTCGTGGTTGTTGTTGTGGTGGTGGTGGGAGGGGTCCCTGGGTTCCCTTGCAAGTAGTTCTGGTAGTTGGAGTTCTGAGCGTCGGGGAAGTTGATGCCGTAGAAACCAACTGGAGAAACAACCCGGGCCTCGGGTCAGCTCTTTGTGACACCAGCGATTAAAAAAGGCATGCGTACAGTCTGTGTGCTCTTGGAAAGTACTCTCGGGGTCTGACGGGTCGTCGACACCGATGTTGGAGTACGCCCAGGCGAATACACCAGTCCCAGAAGGACTGATGCCTCCTCCACCTTCCCAGCCTGTAAATTCACGATGAGAGCAGTGACGACAGGCGGCAGCTGAAGTAAACGTACTCGTGCAGTTCTGGCAGCGGAACACATACTTCCAATGCGTTGAGTTGACAGAGCTCGAAGGCAATGTTGTCAAGGTGGGACCGTCGTACTCCCTGGGATCACTGTGAGAAACTGCGGTTTATCGGATGAGGTGCTCTAAAAGACTCACGTTGGCTGCGCGTACGCGCTAAACGGGTAAACACAGATGTCAGGGTGTGCAATCCACACATATGAGACGGGGCTTACGTTGCGTAACGCGTAGACGCGACAATGTCATTCCCATTCGGCCACGCCACGAGCAGTAAGTCGCCGATCATAGCACCTCCGAAAGCCCACCCGATCCATTTCGCGGCGATAGGTGCAACAATCTCTCCGATAAACTCCGTGCTGGAGTTGGCCTGTGGGAGGACGATACCATACTGCACGCCGTAGACTGCGTCGGTGATTCCATCGAAGACGAAGCCGTTCCCCGGATCGGTATACGGTGCTGCAGCCTGCGCCCAGACTTGTTACGTAGTGTCAGCGGAAGGCCTCTGAGAAGTAGAAGCAACGACAATCCCGCACCAGTGCCGACTATTGGCAGAAGGGATAATACCGAGCGTTTGAGCTTCATGGTGGGCGATAGCGACGCAGTGCACGCAGTGCTGACTTGTCTTGCTGCACCTTTTAACATCTTGTCGCGCTCGTTAGAGCACACGTATGTTCCGCAAAAGACCCGAGCGTTCCCTACTCATCCGAAGGTTCCGTCGACCGACCGGGTACCCCGTGAGCTATTCATGGCTATCACGCTCCGTCCCTGTGTGTGTGAATAGGTACGTTGGCATTAGCGATCTCGCGACACCATGGCGGCAACGAGCGACAGAACGGGAGACGGGAAGAACTCGGATGCGTCGTACCGCTCGTGACCGCGGCTGGCGCATAGGAAGAATGGTTGCACGATGGCGAAACCCCGAGATTTTGCAGGTAGGTTGTGTTTAAGTGCTGCTGTAGAGTCGCGACATAGCTGCCGCGCATAAATTTCCCATCATCACTATCTTGGACGAACGTTAGCGAATGAAGGCCGCGCGGTTTGGTGACCGAGGATGCGCCGATCATCTGCCTGAGCCACCCTTGGGGCCCATTTGATACCACACGCACCGTTCGGGGCGGAAGCAGAAGGCTGAAAGCAAGGCGGGATGTTTTGAGAGTGGCCGGGACTCGGGTGCGGGGCGCGACGATCCCCCGCAGTTCCTCGGACGGCGGTCCCGACGACGACTTTCCATGGAGAGCGTCGACCGAAGTTCTCGCACTTGTTAAAAAGAGCGCCATCGCCATGGCTAGGACCTGGGAATAGATGATCTCAAATTAGAGCTGTTAGATAGCAATACTCTGCAAGCCGGAAAGGACTCACTTCTACTTCAACACTCACGCTATCTTGAGCGTTAGATGATGCATATGGGGCCTCACAGGGGCAAACAACGTTCCACATCTCTCGACACAAGAATACCCCCGATCATACTCGAGTCTACGGAAGTGTCTGACACTGTACCAGAGTTCCTCTGCCCAAGGCAATAAGTTGTCAAACTCGCCAAGACGACTTCGCTGAAGCATTTGTCGGACTAAAGGCACGTGACGAAGGACATGGTTGTGCAAAACTTGAAAGCCTATGTAAACTCACCGGGTCAGTGATCAGCCTTCGGACAGAGCCGCGAGAACCTGAAAGAGGACAGAAACCCACCCAACACCTATTCCTAGTACTGGGATGTGGCAAGACCGCCCTACACTCTTCCGCAGCACCAGAAACAGTACTATGGTACTATTAGATCGATGAGTTAAGCAGGTTCTCGAATTGATCATGAAAGGTCAAGATCACTGGGGATGGTCGTTGATGGCGACGCGTCACCAAAGCGGTCTGTGGAGCGCCAGGTGTATGTTTGGCAATGGCTTTGGATCCTAACAGTGACAAACATGCCACAACCGACTCATCGTTGTCGATCAAACCGAGTCAGCATCTCCCAGTCTGCTTCACAAGTCTGTACAGTAACCTATCCGTTAACTGCGTATGTTTTGTAGGTGTATGCGCGTACCGTACAAGCTAAGCTCGAACGCAGAGTCGGGGGCTACATGCCTCCTCTCGAGTAGATACCATGCTTAGGCTTCATCTCATCTCAGAAAGACGAGACTGGTACTGGTGCCTATGTAAGCAGCTCGCTTCTGCCCGTCACTGGGACAACAGGATCCATCAGACTCGCGCCCTGCCTGCAGGCTGAGGCGTGTTCATCCTCGACGGACTAGTCCACTTCGGTCAGTTGCTGCTGACGGTGAATCAGTGCTGCACAGTCGGACTTTCACCGATGCCAACTTACATCCTCGCATACAAATTATGAAAGTGTTGGATCCAGCGTCACTAGTTGCTTGCAGACCACTCGCCTGGTGGCGATCCTTCACACACTGCAGTCGAGGACTCGGGACTGCCGACATGGCTCTGGACTGTGGCCATGCTATTGGACGTCGTGGAAAGAAGCCATCTACGATGAACGTCAATAATGAGTAAGCGAGCATGTCGGATAGCCAGATGAGTCGGCTGTCTCTGGAAGACGTCGACTCTTCCCCACACCACTAGCACGATTGCGATTGTCCGCTGTACTGGACGATACATACAGCGAATCCCGAAACCCGAAGACGAGCGACGGTGGCGAGCGCTCGAAGGACGGGCAGGCGTCTAAGCTGTTTCACCCACCATCTCGCTCAGGCTCACGTTCTGCGCGTTGTGTATCTTGCTGTTCTGCCTGGCTGGCGTCCATCCCGCAACACGCTCCCGCCCGTGGGCCGTCTTGTTCCCCCCTGCACGCCCTCAAGCTCCCAGAGCATCCACGAACGCGTCCTTCCTTTAGTTTCCTTTTCCCTTTTCTTCCCCTTCTGAACATTCCGACTCCGATACCTGCTCATCGTCCTCGCCATCGACCGGTCAGTTGCGGGCATCCGTCGCTCTTCCACATCACCGTTTGAGCCGCGGGAGCACTCGTTGTCCACTTTCTTTCCTTTTCCTTGGCCTCGAACCTTCCTCTTCTTCCTCTTTCCCTTCCCTCTTCCTATCTGCGCTTCTGGCACATGTCTGCGTCCGCCTTATCAACTTCTCCAACGTCCTCGAATGCGGTCCCCGGCACCTCAAGAGCGAACGGCGAGAATGGTGCTGAGCAGAACAGGTACGTCTGCCCCGCTTGATCTGAGTCCAGAGGAGGTCGAACGATTGACCTTGCTACTTCTAATTAGCGTCGTTATCAAAGTCGGCATGCTGGGAGACTCGCAGATCGGGAAGACAAGTCTAATGGTGAAATATGTTGAGGGTCACTTTGATGAGGACTATATCCAGACGTTAGGTTCGTGCCTACTGCTCCTTAACAGATTTGTAACCTGCTCATCTAACTTATCCCTGCGTCCTGTCTTCACCTCGATACCTAATCTCTCTCGTTACCTCATTTTCCCTCGCGCAATCTGGTTTGACCTCACGGCTTACGATGAATAACACCGTCGGTTACCCCTACGCCCTACCCTTTACCGTGCTCTGCTGGGCTGGATCTCCTGCTGCGGATGTCTTCCGACCCGGTGTCCAGGCGTCAACTTCATGGAGAAGACCATCTCAGTGCGGCGGACATCCATCACCTTCTCGCTGTGGGATCTAGGCGGGCAGCGGGAATTCGTGAATATGTTGCCACTGGTGTGCAATGACGCGGTGGCGATCCTCTTCATGTTTGACCTCTCGCGGAAGTCGACGTTGAACTCAGTGAAGGAGTGGTACAGACAAGCGAGGGGATTCAACAAGGTCAGTGTCCCGCCATTATGTCCGTACGATGCGCTGTTTTTGGAGCAAACGATCCCGTTGCCATGTTGCGAGATATATGCGTTTCCGCTACCGAACCGCTACGTCTCTCCGTCTATCCCGGAATTTGGGCACTGGGGGTAGTAAGCGTCGTATTGGGGAATGTCAACCTAGGACAGACCATCATGGAGCCGGTGCTCCGCCTGCATGAGCATCTGCTTTCGGCTTCGCAACTTGGTCGAGTGCACACGCCGATCTCTGGAGCGGCATAACGCTGGTTCCGTAGCCTGCTTGACTAACAACAATCTCGCCATAGACTGCAATCCCTTTCCTGATTGGTACCAAATTCGACACGTTCTCAACATTCCCAAGAGACGAACAGGAGGAGATCACAAAGCAGGCGCGTACCTTTACCTTACCCTATATGGCCGTTGCCTTCGCCTTGGCTGACTGTGGAGATTCAGGCGAAGCGGTTCGCGAAAGCGATGCACGCCTCGCTCATCTTCTGCTCGACATCCGCGTCGATCAATGTGCAGAAGATATTCAAGATCGTGTTGGCGAAGGCGTTCGACCTGAAATGCGTTATCCCAGAAATCGACGGCGTAGGCGAACCGGTATTAATGTACGTCGACGTATAGCGTACGGAGAGGACGACGAAATTTAGAGCATGAGGTGTGGAGTTGGATCTAGCGGGAAGCGCAAAAGAATCAGGTACGCCGTCCACACTTCCCATAGAGTGGCCGCAGGAGACCTGGTGTCTGACTCACGATCTCTGCGCAGCCTACCTCCCATGGTAGGGAAGCATCAGTCTCGACGGGCCATCTCCGAAAGGGACCATGCTTTCTGGACCACGCCATATGCGCAACAAGTGCCGTAAGGAATTGATGAAGAAATGGACTACAATATACGGTATACAACTTGTCTCCTTTCTGAAGCTAGCTTATTCCCTCTCCCGATACCTTGCCCTTCCCGCTCTCATTCCCCCACAATCTCTCGAGCCTCTGCTCATCGTTACCCCTCGGCATCCCCTGCCCCTCTTCTCTTCCCTCTAATGCCCCATCCACCCTCTCTCGTCCACCATCCATCCCCCCATCCATCCACCCGTCCCGAATCTGACGTCTCTCCGTACCACCGCGCTCGTACACTGTTGTCGTTTTGTCCGTTTGCTGCATTTTCTATGTCACCGCGCTAGCTCGTCTGCACCGCCTATATAACCCGTAACCGTAACTCCCGTCGTATGCCTGCCAGAACGCCGCAACCGTCCACCACATCACAACCATCGTCATCGTCCTGTCGCTTGCTTTTAACCCCTACATCATCAGACGACTATCCTTAATTCCCTCCCTCCAGGCCTTGTATGACTTCTCTCAGTGTCGGTATCTGGTCGACACCGTGTTGTGTAAATACTCGCACACAGTACCTCTATGCGTCTCGTACCTGCAGGTCAATGCTTTGCATCAACGTTGGGGCGTGACGTTAGGGTCACATTGTTTGGCAAACTTTGAACCTATTGGATACTCATAATCGAAACCACTTTCATCCGCGATAACGGAATGAATTATTCTGTCCGCTACCTGGCGAAGTCGACCTCGCATACCAGCTGCGAGTCGGCGACCTCACAGTCGCTTGTTTGTCTTGGTCACTTCATTGCTTGTTTCATACTACCTACCCGTTTTTTATTCATCGCAACATGCACCCGTTTGCACCCCACCGCACAGAAAACAGGGTCCAGAGCCGCAGTCACCTCTCCACGCCAACTCAGGCATGACCGTGAGCGCGTAGAACCTGTGGCTAGTGTAGCTAGTTGCCTCACCTGCCTGGACTCTTTTATGACGGGGAAATGGACATGGGGACTAACCTTGCCAGCAGGAAAATTATGCTTGGAGCAATTTCGGATTGTTTATATGTCTGTAGCAGAGCGAATGGAGCGGTACAAGTAGAAGCCGGGCACAGGCGGAAGTCGGAATGGTGTTCCCGCCAACGCTTCTTCTAAGTGCATAACTTTGTACTGCGGTCGCACCGTAAACAGCATGGTTTCCATGCCCCTCCGAGGAGGTTGCTCAATTAACCGCTCGTTTAAGAGTGTGCTGCGACCAAACTGCGGAGGTGGGCATGGACATAGATGCAGTACTCTTGCACTGTTGCAGAGTTGGATGGATGGTTTGGTGCCCGTGACTGGGCGCTTGGCATCCGTTGCTTTCTGCCTTCGTCTACCATCACCGCCCACTCACTGGTACTCACCGTGCTCGTGCTAATTGACACCACATTGCACGCATGGCTCGCTCGCATCGCCCTTCCCAGCACTTTCAGGCATACGACGCCACGACTGCGGCCCGATTCGAACCGATGGTCGTTGAACAACCTATTTTCTGCCATCAGAGTTCAATATTTCAGCTTGAAGGCCAGTATGTTGTGCCTTTTCGAATTCCTGAAAATCGGATGACATCTCCTGTCATTTTCATGTGGCCCATTGCTAGGCACCTCCTGTCCTCTCCTCACCCTCGATTCACGACGGATGAGGCTCAACCAAAGTTCCTCGGCGCGCATGGGTTGCTTGTGTGGCCAACGAGCTTGCGTACCCTTGCCGGTTCAATCGAACCCCAATCTGGACTTTCTTCGGTCGTGATGTTCAAGTGTGCTCTTGCTGCGTGCGTTCAATATGGATGCGAAATCGGTCAAGTTTGATCCGAGAGACGGAGAGGACGGACCTGGGGATCAACAGGCTCATCAATTGCCTTCTCCACCAACAACGATGGCTCGTGTGCTCGAGGAAGCTTGCATCGGGCCCCGCTGATTGGCTCTGGCAGCCAACCAGCCCAATATCTTCTCTTGAGCCCGATTCTACATCTCTACCCCACACGCCCACACGGACAGGTACCAGCTCCTGGTCGACATTGGCGGACAATGTCAGGACGTTACGATCATGTCCTCCTCCGGAAAAGTTTTGGATCGACTTCATTATCGTGTGTAACCCGGGTCCGGTGACTTCCATTGTCCAATCAGCCCTAACTTAGTTCGCTTTCAGTGCACTCCGTGGTGGCTTACGCCAGTCAGGCGCTGCGGAAGAGTGCAGTACGCCCTATGGGCATATGCAAGGCATATGGTAGCTTACCCGATGCCTCCGCGACGTGGCTCGCCACACAAGCCTATGCCAGTGGCGGATCCGCACGGTCGCTGCTCTTGTCCCGCTCCTTCCCAACGCCCGCTCCAATGCGACGTTGATGCAAGCTGAAGCCGTCCACGCGGTACCCATATCAGTTGATCAACCCGGTGAGAGCTTATGACTTCACTGTCGTTCTTGTGGCGCACACTGGCAGAGGACTCAAGGCACTTTAATCTCTGCCAGATCCGGCAACCGGGCGGAGGGACGTGCCCGCCTCCGTTGACCGTCGCCACCTCCGACGAACATGGCGCTTGCGCGGCTTCAGGCCCACCGTCAATCCATGTGCCACATGTCCGTCCAATTTTGGAGTAACCACGCCAACCTGCTCTGGCTGTGGCCACAGCACTGCAGCGATGTGCGTACGTGGGTCGAGGCAAATCGAGGAGCTTATTCTGTACGCAATGTTGTGCCTGTCCGCGGCGGAGACCCTTGTGCGGAGCATAGTTCGAAGTATGGTGCGGCCCTGGTGCGGCCACGGAAGGGACCATGGTCTATTACCAAGACTCTTAGACGGCGTATCGAGCTCATGGCTCCTTGCTTTCGCACCCGACCAATGGCCCGAAGCACATTGCCACCGGGGCATGATGCGCCGCGCGTGTTCGCGTGCAGCGAGGTGCAACGGTGCGCGCTTGTTCGTTTCCGAGCGAACCCTAAGACATCAAGGATTGCCCGGCGACCAGCCACGACCACATGGCTCGCGTCGCGCCTTCGAGATTCTGCGCGGGCGCTCCAACCTACCGTCTGCCCCTTGACAGCTTTCAGGCCCTCGCGTCGTCTTGGGTCCGACCCTTTGCCTGCAATCAGGAGGGGCGGGACCGGTTCCGGAGGGGATGTCGGGCAAGTACAAAAGCTCCCTGGGCTTCGCCCCGTCAGCCTCACCACCACCCGCCGGAAGGGCCTTCTCCAGTCAGTCGCAGTCTCGCCGCCACCGACACTCCCAGTCCATATTCTGTCTTTGGATATCATGGCTTTGTCGGCTGTTTTCAAGCGCGTGCTCTTCATCGCCGCCGTCGCGCTCGCCGCCGTCTCTGACGTCGAGGCGACGCGGGCGATGTCGCGCCCTGTGAACTTCAACAGCACGGCGACTAATCATGCTCTCAACAAGCGTGCCGGGAGCGGCAGGGTTAATGCTGCCTACTTTACGAACTGGTGTGTACCCTCCGCTTTGTCGCTCTGGTCTTCGGCTGATTGCTTCCTATTCGTAGGGCTATCTACTCTGGGTTCAACTTCCGTGCGTATTGTTTTCTAGCCGACCATTGGGTCCATACTTACTTGGCCTCCTTCTTTAGAGCCGATGGACATCAACCCTGCTCCGTTGAGCCACATCCTGTACTCGTTCGCTGACGTTTCGACGGACTCTGGCGCGATCAAGCTCACCGACTCGTGGTCAGATGAGGAGGTACGTTCTTCATTCAACGTCGAAAGACGGCACAACCGCTGACGCGCGCCGTTCGCAGAAACGCTTCCCCGGTGACTCGTGGAGCGAGTCCGGAAACAACCTCTATGGATGCCTTAAGCAGGTACGATGACCGATCTCCACACGCCGCACCTTCGGAAAGGCTGACGCGTCGCTTCGCTGTAACAGATGTACCTCCTCAAGCTTGCACACCGGAACCTCAAGGTTCTGCTTTCCGTCGGAGGCTGGACCTACTCGCAGGCTGGACACTTCAACTTCATCACCGACGCCGGAAAGCGTGCCACCTTCGTCTCTACCGCCGTCCAGCTCGTCGAGGACTACGGCTTTGACGGTATTGACATCGATTTCGAGTTCCCCAGTACCGATCCCCTTGCCGCGGGCTTCGCATCCCTGGTCTTGGAGCTTCGCGCCGCGTTCAACAGCCTCGCCAGCAAGAAGGGCGACTCTGTCCCCTACCAGATTACGGTACGTCCTTCTCGGATCGATCGGCGCTGCACAGCGTATACTGATTTGGTGACTCCATTGCAGGTTGCTACCTCCGCTGGTCAGCCCAACTACGAGAAGATAAAGTTCTCTCAGATGGACGACGCTCTCTCGTTCTGGAACCTGATGGCCTACGACTATGCCGGTTCCTGGCTCACCTTCGCTGACCACCAGGCGAACGTGTACGGCGGTTCTCGCACCAACGTCTCCACTGACAGGGCGGTCAGGGACTACATCTCCGGCGGCGCCTCTGCCTCCAAGATCAACATAGGTCTCCCGGTTTACGGTCGCGCATTCGAGGACACTGACGGCATCGGCAAGCCCTACAATGGCGTAAGTCCCCTAACCCGAGCTGTCGGAGGCACTGGGCTGACTCGTGTCCTCTTGCTTAGATCGGTCCTGGCACGGTTGAGAAGGGTGTCTACTCGTACAAGTACCTCCCCTTGGCCGGCGCGACCGTCCACGAGGACACCAAGGACATCGCCAGTTACTCGTACGACACCTCCAAGCGCGAACTCGTCTCGTACGACACGCCCAACATCGCGAAGCTCAAGGCCCAGTACGTGCAGTCGAAGGGTCTCGCAGGCACCTTCTTCTGGGATGTAAGTAGCGCCCCGCTATCTCCTCGAAACCCGTCCACTGACAGTGCGTTGCTCGACCCGACAGCTCGCGACTGACAAGACGGGCGACGAGTCGTTGATCGGCACGACCAAGAATGTGTTCGGCGGGCTCGACCAGACGCAGAACCACATCCACTACCCGAACAGCAAGTGGGACAACATCAAGAACAACATGGGCCAGGGCCCCAGTGGCCCGACCACCACTTCCACCACCTCGTCGCCCACCACCACGACCAGGAAGACCACGACCTCGCACACCACCACAAAGGCCACCTCCACGCGGAGGACCACCACGAAGGCCACCTCCACGCGGAGGACCACCACGAAGGCCACCACGACCTCCAAGACAACCTCGAAGCCGGCGACGACCTCCAAGACGTCCACCACGTCCACTACGTCGCCAACCGGCGGAGCCGGCAAGTGCTCGGGTGTCGCGGCGTGGGGCTCCCAGACCGTCTACGTTGGTGGCAACTCCGTCACCTACAGTAAGCTTCCCAGCCTTTAGTGGCTCACGGATAACTGACCACACGCGATCGCATAGACGGCCACCTCTGGACTGCGTCCTGGTGGACGATGGCCGACATTCCTGGCGGTCCCGGTGCGTTCTATTTCTCGCTTTTCCCCGCCCCTCGACCGTGTGCTGACTGCAATGTTCGTCTTTACAGCTGGCGTCTGGGTCGACAAGGGCGCGTGCTAAACGCACAGCTCGAATATCTTTATTCGGCTTCCGCATCGGTTTCGGTCACCCACATCACGCATCGCGTCAACCGCAAACACACTGGACGGCCGGACACTGGCTGTCTGGCTGCATCTGAGCCTTTCACGGCTCACGGTTCTTGGGTGGAATATTTACGACTCACGGGTTCGGTTTCACGTCTCACGTACGGCTCACGGCATTCGATTTCTTGCCTTACGTTGTATTCTCACGAATAATGGTGTGTTTACGATTCACGCTGTACAGTAGTAACTGCTCGCAACGCTCGATCGAAATGAAACGCATTCTCAGTCTCTCTCCATCCTCGGGCACGTTCCGTTTTTCCGGTGCGAAAAATGAGTACGATGCACATGCACATGCGATGGGCGCACGAGACGCAGTGATCGGGTCCTTGACTTGAAAAAAAAAGGAAACGATCAACGCCGTTCGTCAGTATGCGATGTCCACAGGGAGGGACCGGCTTCATGGTTTGTCCGTTGGCGTCGATGTCTTGGATTTTCGGTGGACAGTGTGATTGAGAATATGGACCGCTTCTTCCCATTGGATCGCGCCAGTTGCTCGTGTACGGTCGAGGAATGTTGGCTTTCGAACACCAGAGAGAGGGTCGTGAGCGTGGAAGAGAGGACGAGTCGGGCGATTTTATAATGAAGTATTATATGTCCACTATGTCCACGTCCACATTAACGACTCGGGGTGCAAAAGCCGGTGAAGGCGAGATAGATAGAAGGATGGGAACTTGCTCGACTGGAAGTGTGGCAAGCGGAAGTAGCCCACACATACCCGGGGACTGCGTGGCATGCGTGCCAAGCCGCCAACCCTGACGCATGTTGCTGGCTTCGGAGTCGTCACAACGAACAGCCTCTGCGTGAAGTTTTCTAAGACGAACACCTGTCGTCGGGAACTTTCACGCCTCCAAAGAGTCCAATGTCGTAGATTACTTGCTCCAAGCTAGTCCTTGGAGAAGACAGAATCGTCTCTCAACGGGGATCGGTTCGAATGCAAGCTTCGAGTGGTTTCAAGCAGGTTATGACGCAAGAGTCGAAGACCATGGTCAACAACATACGTTTAGCCTTCGGATAGCATCTCGCCCGACTTCCCCTGGTTACGGTTGGTTTAACTGTATGGTTACGTTGCTGTTGCCGAACGCAGCCGCTCAAAACGCCGTGGTCAGGAACACAATATTCGACGTCTTCTCCGTCCATATGCCGTGGCTGCTTCTCCGTTTTTCCCAAGTCAAATCACATCTGAATCTGTAAGTGGAGTTCTCATTAATTTTCCGCAAGCCTCGAGTCCCCAGCGTCCAGCACACTCGCTTCGACGTAACCCACAGGTACACAAGGTTATTTTTGCGCCCCTGCGGGGGATGTCTCGTACGCATAACTGGCATAGCTTGGCACAGAGTGATTCGCTGGTGCTGGAGGGTCGGCTGACTAAGACTGCCCAATATGGACACGGGACTCCCGCTCGTTGGAGGCGACGGCGCCAAGTCCCGTCATGCGAGTCCTCGGACTCAGCTGCAGATCCAACTCTTCCCGGCGACAAGGCCCTCCTCTCCCCGTTTCAGAGGATTCTAGGTAAAATGCCCTCATCTTGTTTTAACCACCAATACAGCATTCATTTGCGTTTGTACCCAGACCTTCAGATCGTCTCCAATCTCTCACTTTCAGGCACTCAGAAGGTCTCGATATCGACCGGGTCGAGAGTTAGGCTCGCTCCGCTCATCGCTATAGGCGTAAATTGCATTCCTATTAATACCGAGGGGCGGCCGTCCTTCACGCGTGCGTACACCAAGTATAGCATGGACCCGGTGAGTGCAGAGGATGCATGTTAGATTGTCAGATAGGCGTATCAGGCTCATCGCACCGTCCCTTCGCAGCCGACCCAGCGACCACATTGCCACCCTTCAGCTGCCCGGTCATGATACCGTACTGCGCCTCCTTTCGCGTGCATCCTTGTACATCTGTTCCTTTCCGGGAGAACCTTATGACATCAGGAATCGAGCGGCGACCGCATGGAGCACATCTGCGCCTTCCGCATTCTCACACCTTCTCTTGCGTTCACGCAGCGCCGTATCACACCTGGCCTCTCCTCGACAGGATTCTTGTTCTAGAGTACCTTTTGACCATTTGGCTGATTCTTTGTGTCGTTGCAACTAACCGCTGGACAGCTACCGAATATCATCGATGGCGCACAGTACAAAAGGCTCCCGGAATCCTGCAAGTCAGCCCCAGAACCACCCGCCGGAAGCGGTCTCCTCTGCCTGCCTCCTTCCTGCTACCGACACTCCCACTTCTCTCCGGATAACATGGCTCTGTCGGCTGCTCTCAAGCGTGTCCTCTTCATCGCCGCCGTTGCGCTCGCGGCTGTCGCCGATGTGGAGGCGACGCAGGTCATGCGCCGCCCGGCAGCGTACAAGGATGCACCCGACACCAAGTCTGTCCACGCCCGCGCCGCGTCGGGCAGGGTTAACGCCGCCTACTTCACCAACTGGTACGTCGCACTCATCTCCGAGATGTCCACCTCGAAGTTGTGCTAACAGATTTCATTATCCCAGGGGTATCTACTCTGGCTACAACTTCCGTGCGTGTCACACTACGTCGCCGGCCTGTGGCACTGAAGTCGTACTGATTTGGCCTTCTCTTCTGCAGAGCCGACGGACATCGTTCCTGCTCCGCTGACGCACATCCTCTACTCTTTCGCCGACGTTTCCGCAGACACCGGCGGAGTTGTTTTGACCGACTCATGGGCTGATGAGCAGGTATGTAGTTCGTGATACGTCGTCGGAGATGGCACGGTGGCTGACGCAGCGGATACAGAAACACTACCCCGGCGACTCGTGGAGCGACACCGGCAACAACCTCTACGGTTGCCTCAAGCAGGTAAGTTGACAGTCTGTCACACGGGGCAGCTTCTCTCGATCGGAAAGTGCTAACTCGCCGCGCAGCTCTACCTCCTCAAGCTTGCTCACAGGTCAGTCTACGGATCCGCCGATACTTATTTTCTCACGCCGTGCCATATGTCTCTGCCGTAATCTGATAGCCATCCCCATATAGGAACCTCAAGACGCTCCTCTCCGTCGGAGGCTGGACTTACTCCCAGTCCGGTCACTTCAACTTCATCACCGACGACTCGAAACGCCAACAGTTCGTCACCAGTGCCGTCCAGCTCGTCGAGGACTACGGTTTCGACGGTATCGATATCGATTTCGAATACCCCACCACTGACGCTCTCGGCTCCGGCTTTTCTTCCCTCATCTCCGAGCTTCGCACCGCGTTCGACAACCTCGCGACCAAGAAGGGCGACTCCACCCCCTACCTCATCTCCGTACGTGCTTCTCTCGCGGATTGCCGCCGTTTGCCATGATGCTGACTTGGGGACTTCGCGGACTAGATCGCGACCTCCGCTGGGTTGGCCAACTATGAGAACCTCAAGTTCTCGGAGATGGACTCGAAGATTAGCTTCTGGAATTTGATGGTTCGTCCTCGGCCGCACTGGGCGTGCGCTGCGGCTCCATGCTAACTGATACTCTCCCTCCCTCTAGGCATACGACTACGCCGGCTCCTGGTTGACCTGGTCGGACAACCAGGCCAACCTGTACGGCGGCTCTCGCACCGGCGTTGCTACGGACAAGGCCGTCAAGGACTACGTCTCCCGCGGCGCTACGATCTCCAAGATCAACATGGGTATCCCCATCTACGGTCGCGCGTTCGAGCAGACCACTGGCCTTGGCCAGCCCTACAACGGGGTAAGTGTCCGCGTCTCGATCTACCCGCGCGGGACTAACTGATGCGTCGCCCACCAGATCGGCCCTGGCACCGTTGAAGCGGGTGTCTACTCGTACAAGTTCTTGCCCTTGGCCGGTGCGACTGTCTTCGAGAACACCACCGATGTCTCCAGCTACTCGTACGACTCCTCTAAGCAGGAGCTCGTCTCTTACGACACCCCCGACATTGCCAAGCTCAAGGCGCAGTACGTACAATCGCAGGGCCTCGCCGGTTCCTTCTTCTGGGATGTAAGTAGCCCCCCCCTTCTCCCTCCACCGCCGTGCATCCGCTGATCATGACATCCCTCCACAGCTCTCTACCGACAAGACCGGTGATGACTCGCTCGTAGGCACGACCGCGAACGTGTACGGCGGTCTCGACCAGACGCAGAACCACATCAACTACCCCGACAGTAAGTGGGACAACATCAAGAACAACATGGGCCAGGGCTCCGGCGGCGGCTCCTCCAGCACCACCTCCAGCACCCCCACGTCTACTAGCACCTCGGTCACGACCACCTCCGCCACTTCGACCTCGACCTCGGCCACCACTTTGCCCACGGGCGGATCCGGTTCCTGCTCCGGCGTCGCCGCATGGAACGCGCAGACCGTCTACGTTGGCGGCCAGTCTGCCACTTACAGTGCGTCCTTCGTTGTTGTGTTCTGCAGCGACCATGTGCACACAACTCACTAAACTGACAGACGGCCACCTCTGGACCGCCTCGTGGTGGACGGAGGGCGACACCCCCGGAGGTTCCGGTACGTCTTCGCTTTTCGCTCTACCTGCCACATGCATGATGCTCGTCGCTGATCCTCGCCCTTGTTCTTGCAGCTGGCGTCTGGGTCGACAAGGGCGCGTGCTAAGCATACGCTATTTTTATTTCTTTTATCATCATCATCTTCATGGATCATTTGGGACGAACATCATTCACGCATTATCGGGGGTTTTGGCTTTTCGGCACTGCTCCGGCTGGAATGGGATCGCATTTTTACGCTTGTCACGCCATCTTCTCTGTATTCATGTTCCCTTTTGCTTACGGCGCAATGCATAACTTTCAGTCAACCTGACATATAGGCCGAGCATGCCAGTCACCACACCGCATTGAAGCCTTTTGCATGCCAAAGTGTGAGAACGGTGGAGAGGACGCACATGGCCCGCTTGACATGTCGGGGTCTCCGGTTTCGGAGTGGCGCAAGGTTGCATGATATACAACAAACAGGCATCTCCGCGTGTGCGCAGGCATTGCAACCTCGGAGGTGGATTCGAGCGGTCCAGGTACTTACGAGTCACGAGCCGATCCACGGCGTATCTTCGCAGATCTTCGCGTTAAGACCTAATTACCTCGACGACATATCGCGGAGGTCAGGTGGGCGCTCGCGGAACCGTTCCACAAGCTTTCGACAGGTTCTGAGGTACGGGGGCGAGACCAATGACTGCTATATTTGCATTCGAGAGGTACAGTCACCCCGGACGAACGGAAAAGCGACAGTCGACATGTATTACAGGTATAGCGATGAACAGAAGATAACAGAATTCGGCCGCTCGAGCATCTCGGACGCTTTCTCGAACTTCTCTTGCAACTCGCCATTGCCGATAACCTTCGCGGCCTGCGCCATCTGCCGGATGAGCTCTTGCAGGCGCCGGAACACTCGGATGAGGCTGCCCTCGAACTGGTCGGTCAGCTGGGCCATACACGAGTGTCAGCATCGACGCATATAGGGACAACACGAGGCGGAACCGTACCTTGCAGATGTCCGAGAACGACGCGCCGCGGCACCACTGCACGACAGCGTCCATGAGCTCGACCTTGAATGACTTGACATAGTCGTCCTCGTTGATGGACAGCTTCGCCTCCTTCGACACCTTCGCAATGCGCCGCGCGATCTCTTGCATCACGCGGAGTGGAGCCGCAAGCTCTTCCTTGAGCTTTGTCACCTGCTCGCTCTGCCATACGGAACGCGAATGCAAGTGCAAACGGGGTGGTCAGCACGCCTCCTCGGCTTATCGAAGAATCGGCATCCGCAGCGGTAGGGAACGCACCTTCTCGGCGAAGACAAAGCAGCTCAGGAGGCCTGCGCACTGTTCGGGAGATAACGTGTTGAAAACGCCGTTGAAGATAAGCTCGGTGAGAAGCAGCTCGTCCCCCGTGCTGATCTCGCACGCGACGCGGCCCTTCATGTCCACGATATCGGAGGCGGTCGTGAACCCGAGCCGGCGCAGGACGCGTTTGCGGCATTTGAGCTCCTCCATCTGGAGGACGTCGTGCGTCGCTTGTACGCGCTTCTTGAGCTCACGTATTCGCGTTTGATGTTCTTGTTTCCGCGCATAGAGCGTGTAGAGCTCCGGCAACCGGGGGTCCTTGTGGAGCGGGCTTGAGAACATCTTTTGCTCCAATGTGCTGATTTTCTAGGCGTGGACGTGACATCAGTAGGCGAGCTGGTGGTACAACGGCGGAGTATACTGACCAGAACAAGGTCCGCGAACTTGTTGTCCGTGATCTTCATATCCTTGATGGGATCTAGGAGCGCAATGCTCTGAGGAGGAGCAAAGCGACTCTGCACCTCGAGCACGCTCTTCCATAGGTTGTTCCGCTGTTCAAGTGACCGAAGATCTTTCGGCATTACGAGACGAAGGCGGCTGATCTCGTCAATAGTGGATAGAAGGACTGGCACGACAAGGGGTTCTCCGCCTTTACCGGTGCGGCATGGCTGGACCCCTCCGGGGGTTGGGGTCGTGATATTACGATCCTTGGACAGAGTCGAACCCCTCGAGCAATAAAGCAGGACATCAAGGATATACTGCTCATGTGCTGGGATTTCTTCCAGCTTTGGACCTGGGCGTCCCTGCAAAGGACATTGTCAACAAGAATGCAGTGGGATCCTCTCGCAAACAAAAAATACCTTGGGTGGCAATCGCTTCTGGTAGTTGACGATGACACCCCAGCCGAAATCAAGCTGCTGGTACTTCACTTTGACGAGACGACCGGGCTGGAGGAATGGAAGGATATAGTTCGGGTGTGTGATGACCTCCCGAAAGTCAGCGTTCAACTGGTCAAGCTGCTGACGGAGGTCATAGTAGCTCGCTACAAGCTCCTCGTCAGACACCGTAATCGCCGCCTTCTTCTGCTCCTCCTTCTCGAGCTCTGTCCGCAAGGATATATCAGACCGCAGCATTGACAGCAGACATAACTAACAGACGTACCGGCCTCAATGACGGGCACCTCGGCGTTGTTCTGGAACTGATAGAAACACCGCTCAAGCATGAACTCGGGGCTAATGCCCTCGACCTTCATCAGATTGAGCACCATGTTGTACCCGAGATGGAACGCCGAGTCCAGCCTGTCCGCCTCGCCCTTGATCATGCCCTTCGCCGCGGTCGGCTCGAGCTTCTCGTCGCACATCATGATGACGACACCGCGGTCATCAAGACCACGACGCCCGGCACGGCCTGACATCTGGATGTACTCGCCCGAGGAGAGGTTCCGGAAGTCGTGTCCGTCGAACTTGCGCGCGGCCACGAAGACGACGGTCTTCGCGGGCATGTTCAGACCAATGGAGAACGTTTCGGTCGCGAACAGGACTTTGATAAGTCCTTCTTGGAACAAGATCTCGATGACTTCCTTAAGGATAGGGAGAAGACCTCCGTGGTGGATGCCGATGCCGCGCTTGAGCAAGGGCAGGAGATTCGAGATCTGGGGGAGCTGACGGTCGTCAGGCGAGAGGTTCTCCATGGCGTTGTTGAAGATGTTCGTGATGAGGTCCTGTTCCTCCGTCGAGTTGAACTCCAGCTTTGACATGGTCAGCGCGAGTGCCTCGCACTCTCGTTTGCTGAAGGCGAAGACGATCACGGGGTTATAGTTCTTGACCATGATCATTTTGACGATCTTCTGGATATCCGACGAGCCTATAGCACATCAGTCGAGGATACGACGGATGCACGGAGCACACACCTTTCTTCTCGCCACCCTTTTTTGTCTTGCCTTTCTTGCCCTTTCCTGCTTTGGGATCTGCAGGGTCTTCACCGTTCCCATTCCTATCCTGCAACATGCCCATGGCCTTGGTGAAGTTATCCTCCCGGAACTCGCCCTTCTCGTTCACGACGAGATAGATACCCTCGCCACCGGCGGGGAATAGATAGTGTTGGAGGGGTGTTGGCCGGAAGTCTGTATAAACGACGTGACACGGCTGCTCGTGCGACTTGCATATCCACTCCGCGAACTGCATCGCGTTAGGGATGGTTGCTGACAGGAAGACGTAGCGGACGGTATGCGGCAGAAGAATGATGGTCTCCTCCCATACGACACCTCGCTCCTTGTCGCGCATGTAGTGGATCTCGTCGAAGATGACCCAGGCTACTTCACGCATAATTTCGGAGCCACGATACAGCATTGAACGCAGAATCTGGGAAGGCACGTGTAAGTTCACCGCGCATACATTTGCATGTCAACATACTTCAGTTGTCATTACCAGACATGTTGCGCTCGGGTTAATGGTGACGTCCCCGGTCATCAGGCCAACGTCACCGAACTCCGCAAGCATCTCTCGATACTTTTGGTTGCTTAAAGCCTGTGTGTAGCAAAAACTTCATTTATTAAGATGTCTCGTACAGAGTTGTATTTACTGGCCTTGATCGGACTCGTATAGATCACCCGCTGCTTTGCCTGTAGACATTGAGCGATAGCGTACTCCGCTACGACAGTCTTTCCGGCACTCGTATGCGCCGAAACGAGCACGCTCTCATTCCGCTGTATGGCATGCACAGACACTTGCTGGAACGGGTCCAACGTGAACTTGTATTCGCGTGCTGGTTTCTCGGGAGGGACATGTTGGGATATGGGTACGTAGGGGTAACCCGGGGGCACTGCGACTTGGTGCCGCACCTACAAAGGGTATTAAGTGAGAAGTACAGTCTAGTTGCTGAGAATGTACTCACCTGGTGCCGAAGCTCCAACCGCGAACCCGCCTCCACTGCGCCGGTCAGGCCCGCACTCGCAGCCACCTCACGTTTTGCCTCAATCTCCACCTCATCGACGACCACAGGGTTTGGAGAGGCCAGGCGCGGCTTCTTGGGAGAGTGAGGCGATTCGTCGTTGCACGTCGTAGATGGCCTAGCTTCGCCGTCCAGCGGGCCCGTTGGCGGCGATGCTTTGCGCTTCTTCGATGGGGCGCCATTGGACGTACTAGATTCTTGCATCGGGATGTCGCCATCTGCTAGAGGCGATTCGGCCTTTGGCGGGGCCTCGTCCAGAAAAGAGAACAGATCGTTGGAGTCCATGAGATGAGGATGTTCGCAATGGAAAAGAAGGCTAGTCAATGCAAGTGAAGTACACCAAGAATCGAGTTAAGACGTCCGGAGTCTAGAAAAGATCGCTGAAGGGATGAGAGCCCGCTCGAATGTGATACGGATGACCGTAGCGGTCCAAGGCTTGGACGCCTCTCCAAAACGGAAACTTTCTCATAGGCGCCCATGTTGGCGCTTCGTCTACACCTTGCTGTACATACCGCTCCTTGAACATTTACGTTTTGTCCGATGAACTCCACTCAAATAATACCGTGAAGCTAGAACAGAGATATATTCCATGCATATGATCCCATCGCACCATCCAAGAATACATACATCAGCAACCTCTGTCTTAAACCACACGCCACCTACACCCCTCACATCAGCAAGAACGAGTCCATCTTGCGCTGTCGAGCATTCGGATGCCGACTCGAATTCGGATTGGGCGAGTCACCCAAGCGGCTCGAGGTCTTGCTCGCTGGGCTCCCGTTCGCCGACCTCGTCGGTCCAAGTGCGCGTACGCCGAGCTCCGAAACAGGCCCGCCATTGCGTCCGAGTCGAGAGGCGGGGTGGTGGTTCCGTACGGGGCTGCCTCCCAACCTAGAGTCCTGCGCGGTCGGCCAGTCGTCGACTACGGCCGGGGTAGAGGGGCGGCGCCGGAAGAGGGACGCAAGCCTGAGGGACTTGGGTGTCTTGAACGGGTTCTGGGATGTCTTCTCGGGGGTCTGGGGTGGTAGTGGCGGCAGAGCTCTGCTGGGAGGAGACTTATGAGGATGAGAGTCACCAGACCAGGAGCTGGGGGGTGGCGACGGACGTTGTTGTGGCGACGGCGTCCGGGGCGCGCATGTTGAGTCGGCCACACCCCACGATGGGAGGGATTGTAAGCCAAGCGTCCTGGCTAGTTTGGGGTGGTACACGAGGTTGTCGATCGCAGGCTGGTCCGGATCCGGAGTGTAGCGAAGTGTGCCTGCAGTGTCGGAAGGAGACCCCCTTTCCAGTTCTGGCCAGGTTTCTTCTTCAAGGGAGCTAGCAGACATGATTGTAGGTGTCGACCCGCGGCCGCGAAGTTGGATCAGAGAACTCGAGCATGACACTGCGGCGGGAATGGTGTAGTGCCCGCGATCCAATGCCGGTGTAGACCTGGCTGGAAGCAGGAACGCAGTTGCAACGTCGTCCAAGTTCATCGTTCGCGGCCTCGGAATAGGCAAGCACCGCACCACAGCGGCCAAATCCTCTAGCTCGTCAAGGATGTCAAGAATATCACATTCAAGACCGTCGGCGGAAGAATCAGAATCGTCAGGCCAAGACCCCAGGGAACCAGACGAGCTGTCAGAAGGCGGCGCCGGATTGGGAGCCTGAGCGGAGCACCCGGAGCCGGAGTTAGACTGAGGAAGAGCACTGTCGATGAGCGTCTGGCACCATCCCGGAGAGGCGTTCTCTAGTGCACTGATGAAGGCTGACAGAGAGTTGCTTCGAGAACACGCTTGAGGGAGGTCAAGCGCAAGCCGATGGACGGTCACCCTACGGTTCGCAGAAGTCCGGGAGCGCCTTGCGTTCTGAACGAGCGGGTCTTTGGTGGCTTGTTGCATAGTAATGGGTCCGGGTGTATAGTCGTGGGCAGCAGTAGACTGGAAGTGAGAGTGAGGCAGAGGCGGAGAATCCAAGAGGGAACGGGAGTAGCGGATAGAGGCACGAGGATTCTCAGCCGCACCATAGAGTTCCAGGAGCGAGCGAGTGTCGTCGAGTAGAGACTGGGTGGGAGAAAACGAGCGTGGGCCGAGAATGAGTGTGGGTGACGTCCTCGAGAAGGGGTCGTCTAAAGATTTGTTCCTGGATAACACCAGGGAGGTCGAAGTGTGAGCTAGCGTCGGCGACCCGTCCGTTGGCGGTGTGGTTGGGCCTCTTGAAGACTGCTCCGAGCGTGCATCCTCAACGAATCCCGGCGGCGAGTCGGGTACGTATGGTAGGCCATAGTAAGAGGGATACGAACCGCTTTGGCTAGGAGGAAGTGCACATCCTACATCCTTATGTTCGAAGCTGAACCGAGCGATGCGGGGTGGGTCCGGGGAGCCGTAGCCGTCACGGTGGGTCTTCTCTGGCATGAGTTTCGTGGAGGGAGAGTCATCCAAGTAGCCCCTGGAATACCGCACTTGAGGGGCATACATATCCAGCAAGCAGTCCATTAAATTGCAGTAGATGACGGATGGATCGCCGAAAAGCTGGCAAGGGCCAAACCAGAGATGTCTTCACTAGGCTGCTAGCTTCAAATCGGAGTCGGGAATGGTTCGTCTGTAAATTTAAATAAGACGCCACACACCATTTAGCTCTAGACGTTGGCCACCGCACGGAACTATGAGACAGTGAGGTATCCAAGCACGAGTGAGCACGAGCCCGACAGATGGAAGTGGGAGAAGACAACCTGAGCTCTCACTAAACGCTCGGTGCAAACGGTTGCCGACGTCGCAAACGCTAAGTTTACATTTGACAACACAAACGCCGTACATCATACATTGCACGAACTTCAAGCAAGTTCCGCGATATCGTGCAACATCGGTAACCCCTCAGACGACATCGACCCCCAGAAACCCAGCAACCCCAAAGCCGACGGCCGCAGCCAGCGCAACTAGCGCGACTCGATGCACGATTGTGCGCGCGGTCAGCCTCCTCGCCCCCTTCCTCCCAGCATCGTCGATGGATGCAATATCCTCCGCCGCCAGGACTGCATGCGTATATACCTAAATCAGGTTCCGTCATCCAGCACGTTAACGGCCAGGCTGCTCACCGAGGTCTCCAGCAGACAGGTAGCCCTCCAACCGCTCCTTCTTCGTGCTTGACGTGATGACGACGACGCCCTTCGCTTTCGCCCACGCGAGCAAGACCTGTTCCGGTTTGGCATTCAGACGCGTGGCGATGGCGTTAACAGGCTTGTCGACGGGGCCACCAGGCTGATGGGTGAGCGGAATGAGTGACGAGTAGCCCTCGCTGGTGATACCGTGTGCGTTCCCGAACTCGACAATGGGCAGCTGTTGGTCGAGAACGTAGGGATGGAAAAGGATCTGTCGAGGGAGGTGGGTCAGTGGGCATTGAATAAGAGAAGGAGAAAGGAGACGAGCGCGCCTGGTTCGCGACGGGCTTGATTTTGGCCGAGTTAACAAGGATCTGCAGGTCAGCAACACCGAAGTTGCTGACTCCAATGCTCCTACATGCGCGGTAAGTGAGGTGATTCGTAGGGGAGGACTGCATCAGTAGAACAGATCGTACTTCGCAAAGCCCGCCTTTTGCAGCTGCTCCATCTTTGCCCATGCTGTGGGGATGTCTGGCGTAGCAAGGCGAGGGTGATGGATGAGATACAGGTCGACATATTGCACCCCCAGCTTTGGAGAGAGAACGTCAAAACTTTGAAGAAAACGCGGTCCGTAGAAAGAGGCGTAAACGTACGTTCTTTAGGCTGTTCTGTATGGACTCCTCGATGCCGAGCCCATCTCTGCCCGAGAACTTGGTAGTGATGTAGACATCCTGGCGCGCAAGGCCACTCTCGCGGATGGCCTTTCCTGTCTCCTCTTCGTTCCTGTACGCCTGCGCAGTATCTGAATGCACGGCATGCCATTTCAACGCCATCATGCATTGCGAGGATTTGGGTTACGCACCAATATGGTTGAAACCAACAGAGATAGCCTGGTCGACCCATCCGACTGCGTTGTCGCCGTTGCCCAACGTCCATGTCCCATACGCGATGCTGGGAATGCTAGTACCTACAAATCCATTGCGACAGTACGCGTCAGCGCACGCGTACACTAAACAGATTCGAGGAATAACTGACCGTCGCTGAGCTTGATGAGATCCCAAGGCATTGTAGACGGACGTCCAGAGGCAAGGCGGTTGCCAGGAGCCTAGAGGAAGCCAGCTGAGGGATGAGAACACGGGGGAGGGATATAATTGGCGGTGAGAAAGAGAAATTGCGCCATGTCGAGGACGCATGGGCAGCATGGGTGATTGGGTGAATGGCAGTCCCAATTCAAGCCGTTCTCAAGCCGGGAACCTTATCGCGCTCACGGTGCGCCGCCCACGTAACGCGGTCACCTGACCGAGTCGGCCAACCCTCCGAGTCGACGGCCAAGTTTGCCCCCAGAGTCCAATTGCAAGGGAACTGTGCCCAAATTCGCAGCGTCAACATCTCCTGAACATCGTGTGCGGCGAGACACTATATAGCACACTCATAGTCCGACTCGTCGTATGGCAACACTTTCTCCGCCTTGACGCATGCTCGCCACCACCGTTCGCCCTTCTTCCCCGCATCGTCGACAGCAACCTTGTCTTCTGGGGCGAGCACTGTGGTTGTGATAGCCCTTGTCAGCACCGCACGCCACCTAGATATATGTCAAGTGCACGACACACCTAGATCTCCGACAGCGAAGAACGCGTCGACGCGCTCCTTGTCTCTGCTGGACGTTATGACAACAATTCCCTTGGACTTGGCCCACGCTATCAGCACCTGCTCAGGCGTGCAGCCTAACCGCGTTGCAACCTCGCCTACCGGCTTGTCAACTGGGCCACCGGGGTAGGCTCTGATTGAGGCAAGTGGGCTATATCCCTCGGTGACTATCTCGTGCTTGTTTCCGAAGTCTATGGCTTGGAGCTGGGTCGCATAGTTGTACGGATGGACTTGGACCTTTGGACGCGTTACAAAAACACGACTTGCATTAGCCTTCGTCCGGATCTTCAAATCAAGGTCTAGTGCAAAGGCGCTGCACACCTGGCTCACAGCCGGCTTAATCTTCGCCATGTTCAAGATGGCCTGCAATTGTTCCACGCTGAAGTTGCTGACCCCGATACTCCTAGTAGTACAGGTCGACTACATAATCAGCGAGGCATTTAACAAGGACTTACTTGGCTAAGCCCCCTTCTTTAAGCTCCTCCATCTGCGCCCACGAGCTCTCGGGCAAAGCGTACCGAGGATGGTGAATGAGATACAAGTCTACATATTCGACTTCCAGCTGAACAACGTTCGCAGATAAGTACATGTAGACTAGAAGAACTGTTGCTAGAAGGCATCAGACTCGCCTTCTTCAAGCTCTGTTCGAAGGCTTCCGGAATAGAGAGCTCGTCCCGCCCAGAGAACTTGGTCGTGAGATAGAAATCTTCTCGTGCCAGGCCGCTCTTGCGAATGCCTTTGCCCGTCTCCTCTTCATTCTTGTAACCTTGAGCAGTGTTTAACAAAGGGTCAGCAAACCGTTCCTCTCTTCTGGACAGGCTAGCCGCAGAAAGACGTTCAAGTTACCGATGTGCATGAATCCCGTTGCAATCGCTTGATTGACCCACCCAACTACATTGTCCACACCGCCGAGCCTACCTGTCCCATACGCGACTCTAGGTATGCTGGTCCCTATACGCATTCTGAGCATGAGCACCTCAATTTTCGAAGGAGGCTACGAAGACGACTCACCATCGTTAAGCTGTATAGGGCCCCAAGCCATAATGGACAATAGTGGGTATTACTTGGGGAGCTGGGGTCTAGGGGATGCATAGCAGCAACCAAGCACTATATTTAAGTTAGCAGTCGTCTTGCGAGGGGTGGAAACAGGTCGCCAAGCATATCCTGTACGTGGGACAGCCAGGCTACGTGCGGCCGCCGAAAAGCTTCGACCTTGAACCAGTCCTCCGCAAATGTACACATCACCAACACCATGCATTCGTGAAGGAGACTAACACTCGACCGATACCGACTACGTAGTTTCCGTTTCGTAACATCTAGAATGGACTGAGGAACGTCAGAAAAAAATAGGGGACTCTAGGGTAGCGCGACAAAACAGGATCAAAACGAGAGTGGATACGATTGGAGGGCGCGAAGATACTGAAATACGATATAGCCGGGATAGTATCGATGTGGTGGTTTGAGTGTTTGGGTGGATTCCGATTCCGCAGAGCGATGTAAGCCGAGGCTGAAAGCAGCGTATTGTCGTCAAGATGGTTATTTAGGGAAGACCGACCAGAAGTTGGCAAGAAAGTACAGTCGCAAGATGTTGTGTCCATGGCCAAGAACCAATATTTCCATCAGAAGTCGTCTTCGTCGGGGAGCTCCTCTTCCATGATCGACGTCCATTCGCCGCTCGGCTGCCGCGACCTCTGCTTCTGGTAATCGTATCCAACGAAGCTCATCACACTATGTGGACTGGTCAGAAACCGTCCTCCAACGAATTGGAAAAAGGGAGGACGTACTAGATAGTGCCGTCCGCACACCCAACGACAACCTCCTCGTGGCTCAGCTGCATTGACATCGGGTTCTTCTCCGGCATCGCCAGACCCTCGAACTTCTTCGGTAGCTGTCCGTGGAGGCCCTTCACAGCCAGCGCAGATGCACTGTCGGAATGAGCGAGCGCGCCCCAAGCACCCGTTACTGGAAGGATGTCGATGTCGAAGTCGACTCCGGGAGACGGCGTACGCGGACCGTCCGGCTTCGAACTTTCGCTCCCTTCGCCGTCTTCCGCATCCTCCTTGGCAGCTTCCTCCTTGTCGCGGTGCTGGGACATGTACAGCGTACGGGTCGCGCCCGCACGCGTACTGAACCGCGTAGCTGTGACGACGCGCCGTTTGCGCGGGTCGACCGCACCAACCGCAACATCGGGAGTGTCGACGACAGCAACGAGCTTGGGAGGCGCCGTGAGGACGGCTGCGCGGCCGAACCGAACGGCGAACGGGGACTGGATGGGAGTGCCCGTACGCGGAGAGCCGGTCATCGATATGGGCGTCATGGGTCCGGTAGAGATGTTGAGCGAGAGGCGGCCCTTCCCGTTGACACTTGCACCGAGGGGACTCTTCGCCGAAATGAGAGAACCGCGGCGCTGCGGCGTGGCAAGGGAAGACGTAGAACGCGAGAGCGAAGAGACCGTACGCAGCGTCGGGCTCAGCATGCCGGGTGTCAGGGGTCGCGCCGAATCTGGCGACGCAAGTGACGCAGCCGCGTTGAGATTCTCCTCTTCCTCGGTCCATTGAAGGTGGAGGATGACGGATTTCGTAGCGCACTGTAGCGTCCATCAGCTACTGCTCGAAGTTCGACACATGTCGCCTTTTAACACGCACCGTCATCTGAGTGCCCTTGGCAGCGAACCACCTAAACATTCACATGAGGCTCTTGAGAAATGTTCAGCAGCGAATACGACGTACTGCAGCATATTATCCGGCGCGCGGCCGACTTGCGTCAACTTCGCGCTGAGAACCGGGTCCCCACCACTGAGCTCGCTCAGCTTGAATTGCGAGACCATCTCCCTCCTCTCTACAACCTGTCGTCAGATCTCTCGCTACCATCCCAGAAAACATAAAGAGTTGACGCACTAATCGAGAAAACGCGGACTATGCCGTCGATAGTCACGCTAACGACGCGCTCGCCCTCATCTTCACCACGCGACCCAGCAGAACCAATGATCTGCACGCCGATATTGACGGTCGTCTGCTGCCCGAACCGCACAATCTTCGTTCCCGCACGCCAGTCCCAGCACACCAAGGCCTTATCAGCACCAGCGGAGACGAGGTTCTTCGAAGAAAGTGCGACCGCGCGGATACCGTTGAGATGGCCAGCAAGCTGCTGCAGAGGAGTGAAGGTGAGCGAGGAGAAGAGATGGACGCGTCTGGAACGCTTCGATGAGCAGCGTGTACGCAATGTACCACAGATTTACGTACCCAACGTCATGGAAGCCGACAACAAAGACCTCTGTAAACGACCAAATTAGTAAGAGTGGAAGCCCGGGGAGGGCTGCTTACCCTCGTCTGCGAGGAAGTCGACGCAGCTGACAGGCTTCTTGACCTGCAGGCACTTCTTCATCTCGCCCGTCTCGATATCCCAGAACCGGATGGTCTCGTCGTAGGATCCGCTGATGAGACGCTTGCCGCGCAAGAGCAGCGTTGTACAGTAGTTGGTATGACCATTGAGGAAGCGGACGCTCTGCGCAAGACCGTTGCGGAAATTGGACTCGCGATGGTGGAGCGAACGGTACAGCGGTTCCCTATAGGAGACCTCAGTGATACGTCTTCGAAGGAAGACGCATAAACGTACCAGCCTTCTGGCTTCGCAGGCGGCTTGAGCGGCAAGGGGTCCATGGCAGTAATGCGCAAGCAGTGATATCGCCAGAGCACAGGCAGGTGTACGACTTCCTGCCACTTCTTGGACACAGGCTCGACGGCGAGCAGCTCCTTGACAGAAAGGAACTTGAACACCTTCAAAGCTAGGTCCGGCGCGAGATTGCCAACGACATCGAATGTCGACTTGGCATACTTCTCCAGCAAGAGGATCTGTAGCCGGATGTCTCCGGGCATGCAGGAGTCCAGAATGATAGCAATACTGTATGGTTGTCAGCAAAGGAATGGCGGAGGGGTCTGGGCACTCACAGTCGCATCCGGTCGTCCCTGCTCAGGCTTCGTACGACCCTCCGCACCTCGATCTCGTTGAAGCCTCCGCCCCCGTCTCCCTTCAAGACCGTCGCAAGGTCGACTTCGCCACTGATACCATCGTCCTCACTCCCCCGATACCCACTCCAGTACCCCTTCTTCTTCTTCCCTCCGCATGTACAGTAGTTCTCGTCGTCGGGATCAAGCATGATGCTACCCATCTCCTGCTGCCGTTCGCGTTCTCGCAGCATGCGCACCTCCGCTTGCAGAGCGTGCAGCTGCGCAGCCGAGGATGCCTGGGCCCGCTCCAACAGCCGCTTGTAGTGAAGGAGTTTGCGCATGTGGAGGCTGTGGACACCATCCAGCGCACCTTGCATCTAGTATATAATGAACACTTGAATCATGGAATGCAAGGAAATAAGGAGGACGTAGAACACGCACATCCTCATCCACTTCCCCGTCGTTCACGTCTGTGATCATCTCCAGCGTCATGTCGTCCCCGTCGCCCTCCCAGAATGGCTCATCCTCCGACGTGAGCATAATGGACGGCGAGTCCATACTCCCCGACGCCTTCCGAGCGTGGATACTAGGACTATTCTTCACGGTCCTGCCTGGAGTGCTCGCTTTAGCGGGAGTCACAGCCTTATTCGGAGTGACTTTCGGGGATGGCTTCGTCGGGGTCCTCTGGGGCTTCGAGGGCGTAGTCTTCGGCGTGACCAGGGCAGCCTTCGATTCCTCTGGGGGAACCAGAGGGGGCTTGACGAGGGCAGAGCCTGGTGATCGCACCGGGGACTTGGTGGGTGACTTCGTGTTGGCCTGCGCAAACGGCGTAGACATGGCACGTGTCCGCGGGGCGGCAGGGACCATCTTGGAGTTCACCCGCGTGTCCGACTCCGACGTGTACAGTGAGATGGCAGCCGAACGCACGCTACTGCGACGGGAGGCCGCGACGGAGGGAGCGGCGGGGCCCTTGCGGGGCATGGGAACGCTGTTCATGCGTGACGGCGTCGTGGTGGACTTGCTCAACGACGAGGACATGGTGGACGTGGAAAGACTAGGTTCAAGGAACGACGTAGGAGGGGTGGGCATTGAGACCCGACGCGGTGCCTTCGTAGCTGCACTCAGCCGTCTCGCCAAGGTCTGCGGGAGCTGGGATGGCGGGACCGGGGTGGCATTTGGCGAACGAACAGCCGAACTGGGGTCCTTGGGAGAGCCGTTGGTGCTCCGACGGTCGGGGACGATGGTGGTGACCCCACTGACGTTGCTGGCGAGCGATGCTGACGAGAAGGAGCGCGGTTTGACAATGCCCGTGGACGAACCGGCCGCCGTCGAGCGTGTCGACACGCGTGTATACCGCGTAGGGGTCTCAGAGGGGGCCGAGCTGCGAGGGGGAGGCATGACGGGGACAACGACGAGCTCTGCAGCGTGGGCTCGTCGTGGTCGGTGGTGGGGAGCACGACTCGAAGGGGATGTGATCAGGACGCGTTCTCTTCGCTTGCTGAGCGGGCGCTATTGGTCGTGCACAATCGAACGCGCTCAGACTTGGGCTAGAACCGTGATGGTGACCTTAGGGACCAGGGTGAATCCCCCTCGTAGAATATACTCTGTGATGTTCTGCGGTGGTGCAGGAACGAACCAAAAGCGAACAAACAAAGAGGTAGCTTATTTCAAGGTGAGCATCCTCGTCAACTGGCACTGGCCTAGGGGATTAAGATCAATCCTAAGGGACCCCTGCCGACATTCACGATACAAATCCATAACTGCGCCCTTCATTTTCAAAGACAGAAAAACGTCCACGTAAAGTCCCGAATGTTTCGATGCTTCCAACACGAGTTCGTCGTCGGCTCGAGCCTCAACTAGTACTAAGCGCGAACACCGCCTTCGGGCCGGAGAGTCCCGCAAAAGTCCCGCCGATCGCGACAAGATCGCGACGTCATACGATCGTTGACGACGACCCACATACGATCGACCGTTCTCCGAGTCAGGAGATTGGAGTTGAGGAGTTGGTTTGAGGAGTTGGTTTATGGTCCCATGCAACGTATAAAAGTCGGCCCAAAGCCATGAGCCCGCCATCTCGACTAGATGTGTGCTCTTCGGCACGCCGCAACACTACGAACGGCTGCATTCAAGACCTCTACAAGAACTTTGCTCGGTCCATCAATCGCCTACGACAGAACCATGAAGACCTTGGCTGAGGCCATAAAAGAAGATCATGAGGAGGTGAGTGCTTCACCGAGGGTGCGGCGGCCCACCAGCCCTGACCAGGGATGGGCTTGGGCAGATGTACGAGTACCACGACCAGTACGAGCGTGCTAGGCACCGCGAAGACGTCGATGCGCAAGCTAGATGGGCGCGCCAACTCACATGGGAGATCGCACGACACGCCGTTGGGGAGGAGATTGTTGTCTACCCCCTGATGGAGGAGCACCTCGGCGAAAAAGGCATGCAGCTCGCCAACCACGACCGCCAGGACCACCTGGTGCGCACTCTCCAGCTCTATTCCTCTGCATCATGTCCCAATCAGTCATCCAATTTTGTTCACAGCATGTGAAGCAGTACCTATATTCGCTCGAGTCCATCCGTCCCGGGAGCGACGAACACCATAACCTCGTCACGTCCATGATGGCCGAGCTGCACAACCACAATGACAGCGAGGAAGTGAATGACGTTCCCCCGCTCGAGAAGGCGATTGGCGAGACAGCGAGCGAGGAAGCTGCGCTGAGCTTCAAGAGGACCAAGAAGCTCGTCCCGACAAGGTGAGTCTTCGATCCTTCTGTGCATACAAATGCGAGCAGCGTGACACATCCCTCGATACAGAGGGCATCCCTCCATCCCGAACAAACCTCCAGCAGAGACCGTTATTGGACTGCTGGAGGCACCGATTGACAAGGTGAAGGATTGGTTTGCGTCATTCCCGACAGAGAGCGAGATGGTGGAAACGAAGGAAGAGTTGAAGGGGCGTGACCACAACGCCAATGGCGGGAAAACGGCTAATGCGCAGCGTTGAGCAAGCCTAGGATCGTGTATGACATATGGGGCACTTGATCGACAGAACGCATGAGAGTTGATTACGATGAGATTGGTCCCCAAACGGGGGATTCGAACGGCGATGTCCGCGGGGGTGGTTACACCGTCTCATAAATGAGGTCATTCAGCACGATCCCCAAGCTCCGCGCGAGCTTCACCGCGAGGTCATAGCCGATCCCGCACTTCAACGTCGGTGTCCTATCGAGGCTCTCCGTCGGAGACGTGCGCACCAATAGCCTCATGCTGGCAAGCTCCACGATCTGCAAACGAAAACAACGCTCAGTCACGACATCTCGTACACCTCCCACGCAGACGAAATCAAGGACGCACATTCGCGTACACCGCTACCCTCGCGATCTCCATCTCCGTATACTCCCCAGGTAACGTATACTGCGGCGCGACGGGCCTCGTATCCGCGTCGTTCTCTTCCAGGAGCACGCCCAAGATCGCGATCAGCCTGTCCAGCGGGAATGCCGTCGGCCCCAGGAGGCGTTGCGGGATCTTCACCCCCGTTCCCGTCGTGCCTGGCTTGGGCTTCCGTGGGGTCCCGACCTTGCGCCGGCGCCGCTTCGCGCGCTCTTCTGGGCCGCGCCCGAACATCCGCAGGTCGCTCCGCGCGGGGTTTGTGCTCGCGAGGAAGGCCGCCACGAGAACGAACTTGGCCATGCGCGGGAGCGCTTCGACACTCGCCTCCGCCATCTCACCAGTAGTGATTGTGTTCAGACGAATGGCGTTCGCGGCCGCTTGGGAGAGGAGCGCCTCAGGCGCGTGTCCTGGGTGGATGGTGAGGAGGTCTGGTGGGGGTGCGTGTATACGCGCCCAGTGAGCAGCATTGGTGAGTCTGGGATAGAGGAACTCGAGTGCGGCGGTGAGCGATGGGGTGAAGAGACGAAGGAGACGGAGGCGGGTTTCATCACTGAGAGGAGGGATCTCGTCCAGGTCTAGCTCGCCTTCGGCATCAGGATCGTCGTCGGGGTCTTCCGCAACCTCTTGCAGTCGTTGGCGGTGCGCGTCAAGTACAGGCTGCACGAAACCTGGCCAGCGTGCCGCGGCGATGTAGCCCAGCTCGAGAGGGTCGTGTGTGAATGGGCCGCAGATGCTGTAGAGCGAGGTGACGAAGTACGTGTAGAGCGGCTTGAGTGAAGGATGGTACGCTCCCACATCTGCGACCCGAGAAGTTGACGGCTCTGAATTTGACGGTGGGAAGGAGGACGTGAGGAGGTCGATTGTGGCTAGTGCAGCCATAAGCACTCATCTACGCGCGTATGCCTGCACACGGAAGGCTCACCTTGTTTCGAGAGATACGGAACGTCGATATAGTATGGTTCTGGGGATGCGCGAAGGGAGGGGCGGATGCTTTGCCATTGTACTTCGGATACGAAAATAGTCGTGATATCTACCTGGGACTGGCTCGCGTGAGCAAAGAGTGCCTATATGAGGAACTTTGTTAGCCCAGACATGTGTACGACTGGCACTCACCAGCTCAGCCAATCTGGTGAGAGGCACGACCAGGTCTGGCAGGTTATCCTTCAGACGCTCCGCGCGCTCAACAATCAAAACCATCCTGCAGGTGGCGGGCGGACGATCCTGTGCCCTCGCCTTGCCCTTCCCTCCACCGTTCACTTCACTCGACGACGCGGCTCCAGCACCTGTGGATATCGCCTGCAACCCATGCACGAATGCGTCGATGTTCTCGTTGTACCTTCTAGGCTCCGTCCCTGAATGCCTCTGCCAGTTCTGGGCGCCGTCGTGCCAGTCGGGTGTCCAGCCTGCGAGCGCGTTGAGGGCGGTATCAAAGAGAATCCTAGGAGAGAAGCAAGCAATAGCATTCACGAAAGCATATCTCAAGTCAAGGATATTTGTGGACCCAAATACAAGATTCGTGAGCGTGGACCGGATAGTGGCGGCAGTTAGACGAGCATTATCCGGATCGTGGACGTAGATGAACGGTGGTGGATACGACACGAGGAGGGCGGAGAGCTCAGACCTAACGGCCTCGGATTCAGGAGATGTGGAGAGGGCGTGCCGCAGCCCAGAGGCGATGTCGGCCATCGGAATAGCTGGAGGGAGCGAGACGCGTGGTGGAGAGACGCGTTCGGACGAGTCGGAGCGACCGTGACGCGCGCGTTCATGAGGGGATCACGTGTAAATATAGCGGTCAATGTTGAGTGAGCGCCCGCCCGCTTTCGGTTTCTGTTTCTCCCTTTGTCTCTCTTACTCCGCGCACGCCGTGTCTCAGGTTTTCCTTCGTCGTCTCAGGCAGCACTCCAAGTTTACCCTTCGTTCAAACAGAGACATCACCTAGCGCATGAAGCTCGTCGTCCGTGTCCAGTACATCGGGGAACGCGCTCGCCTTCTCTTGCGAGAGGATCTCGCCGCCGACTATACCAAAGGTTTAATCGATGACCTCGAAGCGTTCGGCTTTCCCGTGCCCCACGAGCAAAAGCCCATCGAAAAATCTGGCTTTATGATTTGTACTTGGCATGTCGAAAGGGATAGTGTAAGTACACATCCTCCCCAACGGTTGCTAGCCCGTTCTGAACGACGCCTTCTTATCAGGAGATGCATCATATTATCCAGAACGCTTTCATGAGGGCCAAGGCTGAGGCAGTCTCGTTGATGGATCGTTCTATGTGAGCTCCCCGTCGCCTCCAAAGTTTCCCCACACGCCGTCTCTCATCCTGCTGCCCAGACGGTACATATCTCTAAACGAAGAGTACGTCGGTACCTCCCTTCTCAAGGTCAGTTCCCGCCATCTCGTTTCCTGACCACCTTGTTTCTCTAGTGGCGTGATGCATACGACGTCCCTCTCCAACAAACCGTACAAGCCCAAAGCCTATAACAAACCTACCCTCGGAAACTACCAAAGCCAAGATGTCAAACCTTTCGGAAAAGCTCCGAAATATCCAACTACCATATCCCAAGCCCGCAAAGGCGTCACCCCGTTGTCTCAACGTATTGGTGGCATTGAGCCGTCTAGCCACGACGGTGGCTCGTCCAGCTATTATGGTGAATACGGTTCAAGAGATATTGAGATGCGCCCCGCTCGCACGCACACGCCTCCTCCTGCGAGCGGCAGCGAATCGTCGTCTAACAGTGTGATCGATGTGACTCAGAAGACTCTGCTTCAGCTCAGCCAGTCTTCCGCATTCCAGTCTCTCATGCAACGAAGCCCTCCGTCGCCTGTGAGTCATTCATCTCGGCCACGCCCTTACCACACGTTTTCTCAAAGTTGTACCGCCCCGCAGACTCCCGTCAAGCTTGAACCGGCGCCCCCGCCGGACTTGTCTTCCCTGCCGCCGCGACCCGCCACGATTCCGTCTGCGCAACCCCAAATTCCGAACTTGCAGGCCTTACTCGAGAAGGCGGGCGTAAAGAGTGCCAGCGTGCAGGCGCTCCTCTCTGCACAGAACGGCTTGCCACCTAAGCCGGCTCCAACCTCGTATGCGTCTGGAGCGAACTCGGTTCCGGCTTCTAGCGCGACCACCTCATCGATCGCTTCGACGTCTTCATCATCCTTCAGTTCCGTGGGCACCAGATCGTCCGTGCCCACCACCACGAGTTCCCTGTCTTCCGTGACATCGCTCTCTTCCTCGACCAATGGGCACACCGGCAAGTCTGCCGGCAGTGGCTCGCGACCGCATTCCACGACACCTGCTGCTCCCCCTCGTGGACCTGGCTCACATGCCCTTACTCGAGAGCTATGGGACGTCCGTCGCAAGATCTCAGCCCTCCAAGCTCAGGAAGGTGACTTGGAGTCGGAGATGCGGCGATCAGGTCAGCCTGTCCCTCCGAAAGAGGGTGGCACGAACTCGGTCGCGTTGGAACAGCGCGTGAAAGCCCTCGAAGACGAAATAACTGGTGCGTCTTGCTCATATCTATACGCCCCGGTGGACGAAACTTTGCTTAACCTTGCGCGCCGCATATCCTTCTCCGCCTTTCCATGGGATCGCCACGCATACGCGCATACGCACACCGCCCGACGCTCATAACGTAACGGCGATGCCCCACGGCCACCACAGTATTACGCGAGGAGCTCAGCCGTGAGCAGCAGAGCCGCAGAGTCCAAGAGGCGCTGCTCCGGGCGGAACGCCTGCGACGCTCCGAGGTCGAGTCGATAATGAATGGCACAACGCGGGAGTGCAAGCAGCCGTTCGTCGTGCCAGCCCTGTTCGAAGCGTTCCTCAAGTTCGAGCAGATCACTGGCGATGCGCTCAAGGACTCGCACGGTGGCGCGATCCCCATGGAGCTATGAACTCTTCGGTGCGCACGATAGCCTTGCAACAGTCAATACAGCAACGGCTTGGTGTGTGCGCGCGTGGACGAGGCGGCGAGGAGATAAGTGGTGGAGAAAGCGTCCGTTTGTGGGGCATGATCAGTCATGCCCTGGTCTCGATCCAGGATTCCGTTCCTCGTGTGGAATTTCCCTCATGGGAAGCGCGTACAAGGGTCGTCGTGTCGTGCGTATGTGTGCGTGGAGGTACCAGGGGGGACATCGGTCGGCAACTTGGTTCTGCCGGGAGTGGCGTCCAGGAGACGACCCATCGTCGGCGTTCGAATGTTGTCGCGTTGTTGCACCTTCTGGTGGTGTGGTTCCGGGTTCGTATCTTGCCTCGATATCCGTTTTTCCCTATCATTTTGGACACCCCTTCAAGCTCCTATCCCCCGCTGCATCCCCATGATCGCGATATCCATGATCAGGTTCTGCAGCTTTCCCTTGTCCGCGTTCTTGTGATCCCTTCCTCTCGTCGCTCTAGGTTCAAGATATCTGGATATCGGGATTGAGCCATTATTCCCAGGCTCATTTACCTTCGTGTCCGAAGCGCCGGGCGAGCAGGAGGATTGCAGGGTGGTGTATCGAAGAGGGAACCCGTATTTTCATTTGTATCGGTATCTAGTCAAGTGGATCGCTTTGTATCATTTTGACATGCACGAAGTCTACGTGTATCCGATTGATCCTTCCACAGATCCTACACACTTCTGTCTGCCTAAGGCTCGACGCCTGACATGTTTTCAAGATGCTTGACGCGTCATCCCTGTGGGATGCCTCGGCATTACGCCCTCAAGGCGGGGCGAATACCTCAAGTCCCAACCACTCCCCGTCGTCCCAGGAATGGCGACGCTTCTCGGCCAAAATGTACTGATATGTGCTCTGATAGATGAGAATGCTAGAGTCTTTATGTCTTCTCAACAAGGTTCGTTTTTGTTGCCAATGCTCATCTTACCAGCGTTCTCAATGTCTCACTCGTTGACCTCACTCGTATTTCGCTTGTGCCCTATCCGGCAATCTACTACTGACAGGTTTGATCCCGAATTGCAAGAGATCCTTTGCCTTGGTCGAAGTACTCGTCCTGCAGGTATCCTGCGGCCAGAGGCGCATCGGATGTGGGCTCTATGGATTCACCTCCGCAATCGACGGTGCGCAGATTCTTCTGAAGCGGACCTCCACCCTCAGCCCCGCCCTGTCACGTCCAAACACCCGGCCAAGCGCTTTCTACCCTCCGAGCTCGACGGAAAGGACTGCCATGTTTACTCGCTCGGCTACGCCAACAAGGGCATAATACGGCGTACGTGCTTCCGGTCTAGGGCATTGACACATCGCCGATCTACTTACTGGCAGGACGCATGGAACTCGTTTCTCGTCAATTGATTCGACATAACCATTTCAAGCAAGTGTGGTCTCGTTATGCGGGTTTTTGCGACCCACATGGGCGCGCACCGAGGGCGCACAGACGTAATCTGGTGAGTGTCATCCTCACCTCTGGGTACTACTTTGTAGTACTTATTATGACGTATGCGACTCAATACACTTGGTACCCAATACAGGATCACGGAGGACAAAGTCCGGTTATGATAGATTGATGAGGGACGTTCAGTCCGACTTTGTTCGTAGAACGTGTCATGGCTTCGCGTAACTGCCCATAGCTGCTCAGGCAGCAATTGGACCCTCACACTGGCCCTATACCATGGTTTAGTACGGCGTATACTAGCGCGCACGCGGACGCAATGAGGCGGGGGTGCCCAGCGAGAAGCAAGACAGACATCAAGGTCTCTATTATTGACGGGGTCGCGAATCGACGATAGATTGAATGACCCTTCTGTGTACTGACTGGAGGATTGGTGGGCTAGATGCTCATGTATGGCCAAGCTTCTATTCTTGGGATGCTTCTAATTCATGGCTGTGCACAGTTCCAAGCAAGAGTCAAGAGATTCCGGAGACGTCTTCTCCGGATCAACCCTTCGCATCACTGCGATTGGGATCGACACGGTAAGTCGTCTCGGAGCATTCGGTATGTCTTCAAAACCATCTGAGATATTTGGACTGTGCTACTTACTTTGTTTGTCAAGCTAGGGAACAGAGTGGTTGCTCACCTCTGCTTCTCAACGACTTCATAATCAATACCTTTGTGCGATGCTATATCGCGAGGCTGCCGACTGCTGCCTGACCCTATTCAACTGACATTGCTGGGCCGTATGACCTCCAATGTCACTTGCATATGGTTCTGGTTCCATGGATATCTGACGCATGCCAACAACTAGTAGGAGTTCTCATTGAGAGCATTGCAATTTCCAGACGGTCAACCAATGCTAGCAATTTGTCGCACCTGGGGTTTAGGCTAGAGTAATGTCAGTCATGACCCCCGTGGTCCACGGACGGGTTCCATATGTGGCGATGAGCTTGAAATGTCCGCCCAAGTTCGCGGCAGCTCACGTCAAGCGACGTCATTGTATGAATGGTGACTGAGACACCGACTGCAATTCGAGGCAGCATGTGCGTAGCGCGCTGGGATCGTCAGGTAGGTATAAAAACCGTCCCAAAATGCAAGGAGAGACCAGTACTCAGTACTACGAGTTCCAGCTCAGTCCCCTCGATCACCATGAAGTTCGCTCTCGCTGCCGCCTTCATCTCCACCGTCTTCTCCGCGGTCCAGGCACTCCCTTCCCCGGGCGCTGAACACTCCCCGGTGAGCACCGTCGCGACTTCTCCAACCTGTATAGTACGCTGACGATCGTCCTGTGCACATTAGAACCCGGAGTTCTGCTGCCTCCCCACTGTCCCCCTCCTCCGCGCCTACAACCCCGCGATCACTGACCACTTCTACACCACCAACTCTGCCGAGATGCAGAACGCTATAAACGCCTTGGGCTACCACGACGAGGGCGTTGCCGCGACGATCCACCCGGACCAGACCCCGATCACTGTCCCCCTCTACCGCCTCTACAACCCGGCGATCTACGACCACTTCTACACCACCTCGGCGAGTGAGCGCGACAACGCGGCGAAGAACCTCGGCTACTCGGAGGAGGGCGTCACGGGTTACGTGTACAAGGAGCAGTGGTGCGGCACCGTGCCGCTGTACCGCATGTACAGCCCGTCGGCGACCGACCACTTCTACACGACCAACGCGGCGGAGAAGGACAACGCGGTCAACAGGCTCGGGTACAGCTACGAGGGCATCGCGGCGTACGTCAACCCCAAGGCCTGAAGTAAATTGTCCCACCGTACACATGAGGCGTTCCATGCTGAGCCCAACCCCTCACGTAGTTCTTACGACTTCGTCTTGACGCGATAGGTGGTGGATGGAAGGCACTTCGGTCAATGGGTGGCCTCGGAGCCAAGTCTTTCCGTGTGCGATGACGTAGTGTCGATGGGTGTTCACTGTTTACTTCCAATTCACTACCTTCATTTCTGCGATATGACGCCAATAATGGATGCTTTGCCATGTATACGATCGGCACGATTAAGCGCTTTGATCGGCGTTCAGTATAGTGTACAAATACGTCAAAACACGCATCCGGAAGCTCCCCGATCCGATTCCCAATATTGAATATGCCGCCGCAGTAAGTGGTCAGGCGGAAGAAAAGATTAGTCCCTCCCCGTTCATGAGCAGAGCACAGATGCGCCCGGACTCATCATCGACACTAATTGCGCGTGCTCTTGTTAAGGCACGCGTCTCCCTGGCCAACGGCGACTCCGCGGTCAAGGGGTCCTCCCGGCGAACTTCGCGTCCAGTCGCATTAGCATCGGCAGCACTCGGGCTTCTATCCTCAGGGACGTCTTCCGAGTTAAAGTGGGAGTGGGAGAACGAAAGACGAAAGAGAACGTTCTTGTCAAGATCGTCGTCGTCGTCAGAGAACGCCATAGCCTGCTCCCGCCCCAGCCACCTGGGGTAGAAGTTGGCATTCGACGGAAGGTGTGTGTCGGGCTCCAAGCGGATGACGGTCGGCACCATGGGCGTGCCAGGCTTGGCCTTGGAGGAGAGGGGGAAGCGAAGAAACTGGCCTTCTCCATACCAGCTGCGAAGCATGAGGATGGAGAGGTGGGACGAGAGCTCAAGGTGGACGTTCTGGAAGTCGCACGATCCCCATGAAATGCCTGGGTCCGGCAAGGGTGGACTTTCGTACTCGGCGAGAGGCTCGCCAAGGTCGAGGAAGGTATCGTTGTCACATTCGATGAGCATGTTGGGGGAGAAGTGATAACGGCGGAGGATGCATGTGGTGGGTGTTCGACCGAGGAGATAGAGGTAGTTAACGTCGAACAAGACGTGTGCGCTATTCAGCGTTTACAGAAACAACCGGAGACGGGTTAGTTGTGGAATGGCATGCTCAGATGAGGGAAGAGTACCCAGCGAAGTGTGTTGAGGGTGCAACCACCGAGCAGTATTCGTAGGTCGGTGAACGAGGCATACTTGGTCAACGCCGGCAGGGGGTACCAACGGCTTCAGCTGATGTTGCGGGTTGTCGAAAAATGCATCGAGCTGCGAAGCGTCTTGGACGATGCACGAAAGAATGTCTCCTGAGATAGCCACATCCGTGACTTCAGTGGGTTGGCCTTGAGAAGGGTGCTTTGGTATGGATACTTCATACGCTTCCGGCCTGGTCGGTACTCTGTCAAGTGGAATATCGTATACTTCGAGTTTGCTGCATGGATAGGCGGATTGCCCGCCGTCAGCATGCCGTGAACGCACTAAAAGCGGTGGACTCACTTCGGAGGCTCGCTCGGGCAGTATCCGAGAACCAATTTGCTATCCCGCGCTCCTGGTCTAGTTCAACTGCGGTGCAGGGATACATCATGCCTTCCATGTATACTAGTAGGTCGACGACGCAGCGAGGACTGGCGGTATCCCGGAGGTCCCACAAGGACATGTACACTCGAGATGATACCGATCCTCCGTGCGCATCCAGAGCCGCGAAAGCCACCAACCAGGTGCCGCCGGGAAGGAGGCGAACATCGGTTGGTTGTGGAAGCTGAGACGAGAGATGATGGCCCGGCAGCTGAAATCGAGAGAGAAGCTTTAGAGAGAGCGGGCAACTTGCTCCCAAGTTCATGGGCGGATCCATTTGCCTAGCTATGTAGGGACGAATCACGCTTGAAGGCGACAGAAATCGGACAGGGGATCGACAGTGAAGGAAAGAGCTGAACGGAGACTTGCCAGCCGGGCTAGGCGGAGTGGAAGCGAGGTGGCCCAGCTCAGGATGCGGCCTTTTATACTGTTAGAAAGACCACGATGGAGTCAACTTGAGGGAGTCCCTGAGTCGCAAACCACGCTACGTCATGGTCGTGCGGGACGCGCATTGGGCGGAGGCTCACTTACGTCGGTCCGAGTCATCGCAGGATGTGGTCGAATTGAGCTGCGGTCCGACCGGCGACGAATTGCAACGATCACCGAAACCAGACTCTCCGTCGCCACCGACTCCGAAACTTTGAAAGGATATATATCCTGCCCAGTCAACGCATAGTATCGCAACTTCTTCCACTAATGGCTGCATTATGTCCTACATTTCTGTCCAGGTATCTGTACATACATGAGCTACAATGCGACCCGGATCCTTGTACATACACTTGCACGCCGACTTGGTCGACAAACTCGACTCGCCGGTAATAGTACACGGCGGGACACCGCCTCGCCTCCTTTACATCCGAAGCATCCAAACCACCACCTCCTCGCATTGACACCCCGGCTCAAAGTATAACGCCAGCTGTCAGTGCATCGCAAGTCCCACCGGGCCCAGCTTAGTGACCGCCCGCGAAGCTCTCCGGGATCTCGAGTAAGTCCGTCGCGTACGCGTCGAGCATGTACGCCCTGAACCTCTCGTTCTCCCCGAACTCACGCTGCCACGCCCTGCTCAGGCCGCCCTCCCACGCGTACAGCTCGACGCGCCACCCCTTCTTTAGCGCCGTGCGCACGCACCCGAGGAACCCGTCCTCGTTGAACTGCCCGACGTTCCCGTCGCCCGTCGCGAGCACGATCGTGCCACCCTCCGGGACGACGTCGACGTCGACGATCGCCTGGTGCAGTTTCAACTGCAGCAGCTCGTCCACGCCCTGCTCGCGGTACCGCACGCGCGTCGCGCTGCTCCCCGAGCCCGGACCCTGGTCTGACTCCGTCGATGTCCCGGTCCCGCCTCCGCCTCCTCCAGTGGACGTCTTGTGCGCGTGTCCGCGCGTGTAGCCTCGAGTCCGGCCCCGCGCCCGCGAGGGGCCTGCTTCTGCATTCGCGTTCGTGTTGCTGTTGTTCTGGCCACGACTGTTGTTGCGCACATGGCCGAGGTTGTGTGGGTGTGCGTGCTGGCGGTCTGCGCCGTCACCAGTATCTGGGACGCGCGCGTAGATGCGGACCTCGTATCCGAGGTCCTCCGCGGAGTGCATGGGCTGGTAGAGCGGCGAGGACGTGACAAGCACGCGTCGCGTCACGGGCCGGCCGCGCTCTAGGATGAGGGCGAGTGCCGCGTGGGATAGGTGTGTCTGTTTGACCTTGCGGACAACATGCTGTAGGTGCTTCTTCACATAGGAAATGAATCCGATAAGGATGTTCGAACTGATATGAAGGGGGAGATGAGCGTGCGACGGACAGGAAGCGGGGCATATGAAGGAACGCACTGATCAATGAAAACATGGATGAGGGTGTCTTGTGGTTGGGGCGCGGGCCCTCGGGGGTCTGCATATGAGGATTGCGAACCGAAATTCCGTGAAAGGACATCTGATAGTGCTTGTGCTTCAGGAGGAAAAAGTAGTCTGAGCTTGTGTGCTAGAGTGCGGAGCTGAATCGCTCGGGCATCGAAGGACTTGGCCGTAACGTGTAGGCTGGGCGTAGACCTGCTGTGGTGTAGGCGTGGGTTGTGGTCTGCGCTGGCTCGCTGCTTCTGCTTCTCCTTGCGGAATATAGCAGGGGTGGCAGGGGTGGTCTTGGTGTATCGGGGAGACGAGGAGGAAATGTCGAGAGAGGAAGAAGAGGTGCCACCGTCCTCGTTATCAGCGCTGGCTTCATCGACACCATCAGGTCCTCCAGTCGCCGTCTCCGTGTAGGCTCCGTCCTCCGGAGCACCCCTGCGCGCAGACCGTGGGCATTTGCGTCGTCTCTTCCTGCGGACAGAGCTGGAGACGAGAAGTTGCGAGGCGCTGTCAGATGTCGTCGAGCTGTTCCCGCGCAGCTCTCTCCTGGCGGCGAGCTTCTCCCGTTCCGCGGCCAGATATGTCAAAGCCTGATCCAGGTATCCAAGAGAGGGTCGGTCGACGGAGATCACATCCTCTATGGGTACCTCCAGCTCCGTGCCATCGTCGTATTCCGAGGCCGTGTCGTCGGTCTCAGCGGGTAGAGGTGTACGCCCACGAACAGGGCTTCCAGGTAGTGACGTTGTGAGATATGAGGTGACTCGCCTCTGTGTCCATAGAGAAGCTCCTTGTAGTGGGTCGGAATCGTCGGAATGGGAAAGAGCAAAAGATGTAGGGGTGACATTTCGCAGGTCCAAGGCGTTGGGTCCCCCGCGTTGTTGGAGGTTGGTTAACGCTCGAAAGACGGGTCCAAAGGCCCCCAGGTCTGGTGCATCTGGTGGTGAAGGTCCGTCAGGACACGATCGTTGTGTATGTGGGAGTCTAGGAGGGTGTCTCTCACCATCGGAGGTGATCCCACTTGCGACGGAGTATGTCGAGAAAGGACTGAGAGGACCTGGGGAAATGGATGATTCGGTGACAGACTGCGACATAAATATCGAGGGGGAGGGGTAGAGAGAAAGAAAAGAGTTGAAGAGAGCGTGGCGGTCGTGCGGAGGATTAAGTAGAGACAATTACCGCCGAGTCAGCCCGTATACTTCCGGCGCCTACAACACGTCCCTAGCCAATTTGGTAATCTCTACTCGCCGACTCGCAGCTTGACGCTGACTCACCATCTCCCTCGTTGACGATTTGAACGTACCTAGAGGCCAAGGATGGCATCGGCAAGCGGGAATGAACTTCTGTGGAATGGCTATCCGGCCTGAGCTTGGACTTTGGGGTGTGCTTCTGGCATCTGGACAATGGGGCGGCGCATGCCTGTGCTCCAGAGCACTGGCCCGACTCGGACAGCTACGGAAGGTGTAAAAGGCAAGTTGAAAGCAGGAGCATTGGTTGACTCACCGAGAACAATGCAGTACGAGGAGTGCATACACGAGTGCCTTGGGACAATATCGTGTAGCGGTGATCCTCGGAAGTCGCGGTCTTCTTTTGTGCCCATAAAGCAAGTCGTTTTCCCTCTGCTGCGCCCGACCTTTCAAGTTGGCGCTCTCACATAGGCCCGAGGGCAGATACAGAGCTTTGGGATTTAGATAGATCCAATGACCTTGCAATATTAAGCAACCGATGCAGCTTTATGGGAGGACCCAGGGCTAGTAAGAGCCCGAGAGTCTATCTGCAGGTGGTTATTAGCCAACTACAGCACCCCGTAACCGCCGAGCCACCAGGATCCACTTACCTGCCTTCGCTGCTGGTGCCGTGAAAGAGGAATGGTCAAATACGAAGACATGTAAAGCTTGCGGTGCGGAAAGCCGTATTCCTGCAGTTGTATGAGGTCGAGACGAAACCGAGCTGCGGCAGCCTAACACAGCATATAGAGATTGGCCGTGGGGAGCCCGCACGCCTACTACCAAGACGGACATGCGCTGGTTCTGTGGCAAGTCCTGTATGCATCGTTCCGATCCTTTCCTGGATGGATGGGAATACAGTAAGCCAGAGATATTCAAAACTGACATCACCGAGCTCAAGCGTCTAATTCATTTATGCGTCCTGCACCAATCCTGCACGGTCACGTGGGCGTACACCTGTATGGTTACCCTATTTCCAATTAATCGTGCCGTCAACCCCGGCCTCTCAGAAAGAAACAAGGGGGCCCCTTCTGCGCCGAGGAGATGGACGACGTAAAGTCCAGCAAGACATGGAAGTGACGCCACAAGTCGGCAGAGCATAGCAAAAGCACTATAGATTGCGATAACAATATGCAGGAATGCAGTTGGGATGCCGACCTACGCCGACATGTACCGGGTCAATCTAAATATCTACCAAGGTGTGCACGAGAGTCTCTAGTGTATATGCGTGGTTGCAACAACAGAAAGGTCGTGAAAGCGTTAAGCAAAGCAACTAACTACCAGGCCACCGAATTCGAGGCCCGCGATAAGTCGTTAGAGTAAACAACAAAAGTATGCATGCATGCGTGAGAGACGTGCTCTCCAGTCCGTCCATGTTCCCCTCCTTCACCTGCTATCTACCGGGAACGAGTCCAAGATCCAAGAACAACAACCGCCCAAATATGTAACGCAGAACCAACCTACCAAATCGACAGCCACCTGCCAACAAGCGTGCAGTCAATGGGACTATATAGTGGCGGTGGCCAGGGCCGCGTGGATGGGCCCGAGGCCGCGCTGCATCCACTCGTCGGGAGTCATGCGGTCGTCCTTGGTGAAGATTTGGTCGTTGAATGACGAGAACGCCCAGCTCTCGACGTGCGGTGCCGGCAGCGCCGTAATCGCCCGGAGCTCGTTCCCTGAAGGTCAAGGCCACAGCCCTCAGCTTTCCGAGACAATGGAGAGAGGCATCATGAGACCGACGTACGGATGATGTTGTGCGTGAAGTGGTCGAGGTTCTATTCAGATAAGTGACAGGGTCAGCACGCGTCGAAGGCGCGGACGCCACGCCACGCCACAGGGTGGAGTGGAAGGGCCACTCACCAGGTCGTTCTTGTCGTAACCTTGATGGCGTTGGAGTAGTGTTTAGAGGGATTATCCCGGGATGTTACGGATGATCATATCAGATGAGACTTACCGAACGGGTCTGGGAGGGTACGGCAACGTAAGACAAGGTTCGATCCAGCACAATTAACGGCATACGCACTCTCGATTTCCTCGCCGGCGACCAGGAAGCCGAAGAAGATGAAACTCTGTTGTGTGACGAAAGATAGGCCAAAGTTAGATTTTCAGATCTAAAAAAAGGAGGCAGAGAAGAGAATCAATGCATCACGTACGAGCAGTGCGGTTCCGGGGATTGTGAGCCATTTGAGCGTTGACCAGATCTGGAACGGCTGCATTGATTTGTTTTAAGGTGAGAGTGCGTTAGAGATGATTCGCATCGCAGCTTACCAAAAGGAAGCAGTACAGGACGGTCACGCTCCACAGATGAACCCGGTACCTGCGCGGGAGCTGAGGTCAGGTCTGAGATATAAAGTACGAATGTTTAGAGATGACGCACGAGAACGGAATTGGCGTCGTCAAAATGCGTTCCAGACCGGTCAGCGCATCAACGAGCTGGTTAAGGGCATTCAGCAAGTTGGCTGTACGGCACAGATCAGAATGATTTTCGCAGCTCGGAATTGCCAAAGATACGTACTGGCTGTCGGCGGAGGAACAGCGCTGCGGTCTTGGAGCGCCGCAATGTACGAGCTCTGGTTTCATAATATTAATATCACATGAGCCAGGTGTGTTGAGTAAGGTTGTGCGGGTGATACGAACCAGGTAGAGAGAGATCTCCAGTGGAAGGTTGTGCGTGACCGTCTGGCTGCGGAGCTTCGCCCGAATGCGCGCCGCTTTCTTGCCCTGGGGACGACATGAGTCAAGGGAAACAATGCAATGCTATACGGATAGCACTTTCCTTGACTTCCTTGCCCCTCTTTGCCAGAAACCCGACAAGTAGCGACAACGGAAAGAGGTCCAGCAGATGGTACTTCGGGGGATTCCGAGCCGGCAATAGGAAATCAACAGGATCAACCCCCATTTTTCCGGATCGCATGGATTGCTTCTCATCAAACGTCCTCGACCGATTAATGTTGTTACTCAACCGCGGCATAGGCAAATCCGCTTGCACAGTGACCTTCCTCGGGCTGGTTGCGGGGAACGGCAATGACCCGTTTCGTTGGTGGGTTGGGCTCATCGGAGAAGGCGGCGACATTGGTAATTCAACGGGCTGTTCCATGCTGAGGTCGCCGGGGTAGGGCGCTGAACTATCGCCGCGGTTCCGCAGTGGTGATCGAGTGGACGCGCCGTCGGAGGTAGCGGACGAGACGTCGACGAGTGACGGCATGCCCGGGGGGAGCGCGTACGAGGGGAGGTACTTGACGAGGTGGTAGAGGTCGACATAGTACACACCTTCCTCCCCGCGCAGGTAGTGCTTAACGGCAACACCGAACGCCTCGATGAGGTTGATGACCGTCTTCTTCTCGATGAGCACGCGAGCCCGGCGCTGCTCCGGCGTCGACGGATCATCCTTGGCGGCTGGCATCATCTCTGCGTGCGTGGCAAGGTGGCATCGGAGGTCCCACGTTCAGAACGCGTGCAATTGGGCAAGGGAAGTGGACGAACGCACCTGGCACATGGAACCAAATGGTGCGGGCGAGGGTGCGGCTTCCGAGGATGATTTGCGACCACAGTCTTCGTCCCTCATTGTACCGCTCGAAACTGGCCGTTGTCCGGTAGGAGACGACAAAACCGAGAACGGTACCAATGCTGGACACGTAGTAGTGTCAGCATACATACGGTGCATTGGGTGCTGGAATGAAATGTGTCCGAGAAGACGACTCGGCAAGGCGGGTGGTCGCGTGCGGCGTGCCGTGTTGCCGTTGGAGCATGCACATGACAGAAGCTACTTTAGAGGAGAGCACTCACACAGTCAAGAGCGTCGGCTGGATGGCGAGACTGTGGGTCGTATGGCTGATAACTGAGACGGCGGTGGCCCAGCCGGTGAAGAAGAGCAGCAGCGGCCAACAACGGAAGACGGCGGTGGCGAGGACTGCTGCAGCGAACCTCTCGATTGAATTTCGCTTGCTGTGGCCTTGGGCGAAGGGGTCGACAGCGTACATCGCGGAGGATTCCATGGTGCCGGGAACGATGAAAGAGTGACACGGAAGAGACTAGAGAGCACGCTGCATGCAAGGAATCGTAAAGAGGAAGGGGAGCGGGCGTAAAGGCAGTCGTGAGCAGTCGTTATAAAGCCGCAAAATCTTGGCGAATGCACCCTTCCAGCTTGGCGGCGCAGAACAAGATGCCATCCGACCGGATCCCTCGTTTTTGCGGTGACCAGGGAAACTACACTTTCAAATCGGTTACCGGCGGACCGAGACCATCGGGAATAAACAAACCAACAGTGATCCAGTTGTTGCCCCGTATACATGATCTGAACTATACTTATTATGCCATAAACAAGAAGTTCATTCTCCGGTTAGCTGGAGGATCTAACGTTTTAACCGGGTGATTAGCGGCCCGTGACGGCCCGTGGAGCGCGGAAAGGGAAATGGGTCACGTCGCGTTCACCCTGATCTGCCTTGCAGGAGTCACTGCAAAAATCAGACCGTGGATGCTGCGTCTTTCTCCTCGTCTTCTTTCTCGTCCTTGTACATACCCTGCTCTCCGCATACACGCTCGCTGGAAACACAAGCATCTCGACACCCATCTAGACATGGCCAACCTCCCAGTCAACAAGACCGCGCATCCCTTTGACAAGGCGAGATTCGAGGCTCTCCTCAACCGGAGATTTTTCTACGCGCCCGCGTTTGAGATCTACGGCGGTGAGTCCTTTCCATCAATTCACATTGCCTTGCGGTCGAGGTGAAAGCCGCCTTGAGGAGATGCTGGGAGATGTATCGCCTCTACCGATCCGATGAGAGGATGGTAGATGATTACTCCAGGATTGTGGTGGTATGGAGGACTCGGTCCTGGTGTGTCCCTCATCATCCGTCTTCATTCTCCTTCGTTCCCACCTCTATCGTTCCCATTACTATTGCAACGTGCCTGTTTGGCTGTCTGTGTTGTCCTTCGTGCTTCAATGCTTCACAATCGAGGTCATCATTGACAACCCGTTTGCGGTGATATGTCGTTCTCAGTCCCAAATTACGCCAAGTTAGTGACGGGATGAAGAGCTCTCTTGCCATTCACTCCCGTGTAGGACCCTCGTGGCAGCGGAACCCTGGATCATTTTCGGGGCGGCACAATTATCTGGTCCACTGCTCTCAGGCCCAGAGATTTACCCATGTGGGTACGGATACATTTGGATGTGCGATGGACCCGACCCAAACCCGTACACGAGGGACCAGTGGAAGGCCGAGGTCGCGTCCTTACATCACGGTCTCAGAAACGCGCTCACCTTCTATTGGATGTATATGGCGACTGTGGTCACCGAAGAAGGAACGACCTGTTACCTATCAAACATTTATCTTGCGTCGAAAGTGTGAGAGGTATCTGGCTTTCATGCCCCTTTGTATACGCACTATTCTCTCAGAATATCCCTAAAAGTCTCTGAGCGCCTTCTTGATGCCATGGGTCAGGTTAGCGTGCTCTAGGTCGCGAAATAGATTGTGGTCTACAGCACTGACTGCCCACTTTTCGCCGTCGTGGGTTATCATTTAACCATGGACGCTTGTACACTCTTCTCATGTGCCCACATGGCTTACCCGAATTTGTACCCACACGGCGGGCACGTACCCTTGCCGGTAGGGTTATGGGGAACGCCAAGTCAAACTTTGCAAGTTGATCTACCTGGGGGGCTATTGTGCAGCAGAAGGACGTAACGTGAACTGCAGTAAGGGTGGACGCGTTCCCAGCCTCCGAATGCCACATGGGCCCGAAATCCAAAATACCTCCTGGGACTCTCCTCTGCACATATTCGGACAGAACAACTTGGTGGGGGTCAGTTATGGAAGAACGGATGTGTACAAAGAGGAGATAACTCTATGTACTATTGCATTGGGAGGCCATGCACGTATCCAGCCAAGTAGTATCTAACTTAGAATCCATCGCAATTCTGGCTTGATTCCTGTTCAATTAAGCCGTGTGATTGCTCAATTTACTCACACGTACTTCATGACAGGCGTCGCCGGTCTTTACGACTACGGCCCACCAGGCTCGTCACTTCAGAGCAACATCATCGCAGAATGGCGGAAGCATTTCATCGTCGAGGAGCACATGCTCGAGGTTGACACCACCATCATGACGCCGGCTCCGGTGTTCGAGACGTCTGGCCATGTCGCCCGGTTCGCCGACTGGATGGTTAAGGATCTGAAGACCGGCGAAGTTCTCCGCGCGGATCACCTCGTGAAGAATGTTCTAGAGGCGCGATTGGCTGGCGACAAGGAGGCCCGCGGCCTCGCGGCCCAACCTGTCAAAGAGGATGACAAGAAGAAGAAAAAGAAGGACAAGGCGAAGGCTATCGCTGTCAAGCTAGCGGACGAACAGGTCGTGGAGTACGAGACGATTCTTGCGCAGGTCAGTCTCGGATCAGCGGAACAGCGCACCCTTTCGGAGCTCTCACACTCGTTCCGTTCCGCGACAGCTCGACAACTATTCGGGTCCTGAGCTTGGCGAGCTCTGCAGAAAACACGCTATCACGAACCCAGACTCAGGCAACGAGGTGTCCGAACCGCAGCAGTTCAATCTGATGTTCGCCAGCAGCATCGGTCCCACTGGACAGCACCCTGGTTTCCTCCGCCCGGAGACCGCACAGGGTCACTTCCTCAACTTCTCCCGCCTACTTGAATTCAACAACGGCCGCATTCCGTTCGCCTCCGCTCAGATCGGTCGCTCGTTCCGTAATGAAATCTCGCCTCGTGCGGGGCTTCTTCGCGTCCGCGAGTTCACCATGGCCGAGATTGAGCACTACGTGGACCCTGAGGACAAGAAGCACGAGCGCTTCGCTGACGTCCGCGAAGTCGAGCTGGATCTTCTAGACCGTGACACACAGTCGGCTGGCAGCACGAAGGTAACGCGCATGAAGATCGGGGAAGCGGTGGATAAGGGGACCGTGGCAAACGAGACCCTGGGCTACTTCCTGGCGCGCATCCACCAGTTCCTGCTCAAGATCGGCGTCAACCCCGCGCGGCTCCGCTTCCGCCAGCACATGGCGAACGAGATGGCGCACTACGCAACGGACTGTTGGGACGCGGAGATCCAGAACTCATACGGGTGGACGGAGTGCGTGGGTTGCGCCGACCGCGCTGCGTACGATCTCTCCGTCCACACGGCCAAGACTGGCCATCCGTTGGTTGTGCGGCAAGCCCTCAAGGAGCCAATTGTGACGGAAAAGTTGGTCGCCGAGTTCAACAAGAAGACGTTCGGAAAGACGTTCGGGAAGGATTCTGCTGTCATCCAGACCATTGTGGGCGGCATGGACGAGGCCTCGTTGACGAAGGTTCAGGGTGAGCTTGCACAGGGGTGAGTGCCTTTTCCGCGTTGCAGCCCCGACTACTATTCTTGAGCATGCTCACACGACCTTTCTCCTTTTACCAGGTCGGCTACCATAACCTCGTCCGATGGCAAGGAGTTCAAGCTCACGCCAGAGCTTCTGACCATCGAAAAGAAGACGTTCAAGCAGTCTAGTGAGTCGTGCCCACACCCTGTCCGCGAGGATACAGCGTCATCTGACCCTTCTGGATTCAGTCCGTGAGTTTACACCGAACGTCATCGAGCCCTCGTTTGGTCTGGGTCGCATCCTCTATGTCCTGCTCGAGCACAGCTTCTGGAGTCGAGAGCAGGACGTCGAGCGCGGGGTGCGCTTTTCATTCGCTGCCCGTCTGTGCGCATGGCGGGGACGTGCTGACCCCGATTGTTTTCGCGCGCCGTCTCTCAGGTCCTGTCCCTGCCAGCCGTTGTAGCCCCCACCAAGGTTCTGATTGTCCCTCTGAGCGCGAAGACGGAGTTTGACCCCCTCGTTCGGGAAGTCTGTAAGTGCCCTTGCCCTCACCGTCGCCGGGGTCACCTGGCCCGCCCGGCGCGTCGTCTGACCGCCTGACGCTCATCGCGCGTCCCCTCTCCCAGCGACGAAATTACGCAAAGCCGGGGTGTTTTCCCGCGTCGATGACTCAAATACGTCCATTGGCAAGCGCTACGCGCGCAACGACGAGCTCGGCACTCCCTACGGCCTCACGCTCGACTTTGCTTGTACGTCCCTGTCCCCTCCCCTCAACCCCAGATTCTCCCGCGTTCAGCTGGTTGCCGCCGAGAGCTGATGAATATGCCACCGCAACTACACCCTTACTGTAGCCGTCCAGAACCGTACGATGACCCTTCGGTGAGTGGTCGGATCTCCTTGATACTGTAACACTTCCTCCCTGGTTCCTCCGCGGACTGCGCACTTAGCACGGTCACGTTGTGGCGGCGCTCTGTGTGTGGGGTGCGCGCTGCATCCGGGGGCTTCGGTATCTTGTCGCTCTGTCGCTGATTCCCTTCCACCTGGCCTGTGTTGCAGGGAACGCGATACAACCGGGCAGCTCATTGGCTCCATTGACGCGGTCATCGACACCGTCATCGAACTCGTGAACGGCACGATCGACTGGGCCGAGGCCTGTAGGCGGCTCCCCGCGTACGACGGCGTCCAGGCGGTGGAGTGAGGCGGGCTCGTGGCTGGTCACAGACTCACCGAGGATCATGCCGTGCGGCCTTCGTCGGCGATCGCGCACACCCTGTCCCACTCAACGCCCGCAGGGAGGGTCTGTATCGGGGGGCACTTCGGTGTCGGCGTTAGATAACTTCGGGGTATAAACCTGAGTCCAGGACCCAATGAGAGAAGGTGTTTGCATTTGGAGAGCAGAGTATCCGTATGTGCTTGGTTGTCCATCATCAATGCTGTCGTATCAAAGACATTCGACATCCCACCCTGCTTCAGAGTGTCCGGCCTGGGCCCATCATGTGCTCCTTCCCTCCATCCTTGAGGTCATCAACGGTCGTCGCGCATACATACGCCTCGATGGTCGCAGCAGCAAACCCATCCCGTGCTCCATTACTCCCGTCACATCCGGCGATTAACAAGTGCTCATTTCACGAATTCACAGCGTCCCGCAAGTCGAGACTACCCTCCACTCGCGTCTCGCGGCTTACGCGAGGTCCCTCGAGCTCGTGCGCGCGATCGCAAGTCAGGCGGCCCATTGAGTTCAGCTAGCTGCGGTGTTCTTTCTCTCGGCCACAGGGGCACCGCTCCCGAGCTGCACTCTTCTGGCAGCGGCATCAAGCACCTTGCAATGGGGAGCCGCCCGCATGTCGGCGAACATACGCACGGGCTTGTCACATGCGTGCGGGGGCGTGCACGGCCCTGTTCACAGTGACACATCGCTGCTCCAATTTGAACGTTGAGAACTTGTTCGCAGACCTTCGGGGTCTCACAATTGCACGCGAATCTGCGGGGCCCGCAGGCGCGACGCTAGGTTACCGCAAAGTGCATGTAGGCCCAGCGGGGGGGGGGGGGGTTCAGATCGTTCAAACTTTGCGGCGTCAGAGAAGTGCGAATCGGACCCAGTCGTGGCTGCGGTAATTGTTGGTTCTTTGAATCGTCCTCCTGGCATCGACATTGTATTGACCGTAAGCATTACCTTCAAACACGGGCCTTGTACTTGTCTTACTCTGTCTGCCAGAGGCGAGAGGGGCCACCAACCTCCTGCAACACTTCTGCGGCCCTCGTCAGCGCTACAACTCAAGCATTCAAACCTCGATCGTTCCGGGTAAACACTTCTCGCACGGTAGCAACGCCTTATGAGACACGATGCTTCCCACTTATTACTCGATAATTGTGGGGGATCACAGGCAGGGTTGATCGACACTGTTACCAGCACGCGGCTGTCATGCCGCACGCGAGCGACGCCCCGTTTCACCTGTCGGGGCTCGATGTCGTGGTTTGTTGGCATTGGGAAGGATTTGGCTCCGCGAAGCTTTGGGCGTGCGCAGCGCCCAGGGCCTACGGCCTGACAGTGAGACTGTGTGGGATTTGCGTTCGGTTTGGCTCGCCATCTCCGCGTACCTTGGGCCCACATCACGCTCATTGTACAGCCGAGATGGACTTATGGAGGCTTTGTGTGTGCTTGCTCAGCACCTTCCGCGCAGAGGGCAGAAAGTTGAGCTCTAAACCAACGTCCAACGAGCGAGGCTTGAGCTTAGGGCGTAAGCTCGGCACGAACTCTGAAGACGACGAGGCGGCGGTGGGGGTTGGTGGAGGTGGTGCCTGAAACGGTAGCTGGATACTGTAACTAACTATAACTGAGCTGCGGGGTCCTGGTCCTGGTCCAGCAGGCCGTTGCTGCCATCTGGACGTGTTTGGAATGCCCGATGCATGGAGCCGATCTGCTCGAGAAGCCTCCGCGTACAGTACTTGCTTAGTGATCGAACTCTGCTGCCGCCGGCGACTTGGCCAGCGGCCATCCCGATCGGGGCGGATGTGGCCGCATCCACGAGCCCCGGGCTCAAAGGAGCAGTCGTCATAGCTCGTCCACGACACATCGATACTTATCGCACGGCACGGCCGCGGCACAGGACGACTTCGCGAGCTTGAAAGCTTGATAACCACGGCTCTGTATTGGACAAAGCAAGGCGAAGACCGTAACAAGCTCGGGGGGTTGGCGCTCTCGCGTAGCTTTCTGCAGGTGATACATGGTTCACTTGATACCGTCCTGGTCGGCCAAAGCCGTGTGGCCCGTCGTAAGTTGGCGGGGAGGCCGCCGCGCATGTCATCCGCCTTTCACTTTTCACACTCTAGCGTATCGGGAGCATTCGGCGCGTCCTCTCCAAATGCAAGCGTGAGCCACATCCACTTCGCATGCCGTACAGGCGCGACGACGTGCGCGGTCAGCAGACTGCTGCGTACGGCCTAGGTTACAGCTGCTGGGATGCAGGAGCGTGCGATGGCGCGACTGTCGTGAAATACGGGAAACGCGTCTGGGAGCCCGGAAATACACCTGGGCACCGCGGGCGGAACGTAAAGAACTGATAGATCTAGACGGCGCGGGGAAAATAACCCCACATCCCCCGACCGCGATCGCGACAAGTATTACCCCGGATGTCCGTCGGGAACAGAGGGTGCCAATGGCGAGCGGGCGATCGCCATACGCGTTGACGTCGGTGGCACGCGATTGCCCGTGCCCCGCTTTCTCTGCGCGAAGAAACCCCCCACAGCCTCCTCCTCGGACGAGCAATCCCCCTGCCTTTTCCGGGACTGCACTGCGAAGTGCGTGCGGCGAAGAACGCGCTGCGATTGGCTGCTGCGCTGAACCCTCGCGACGCTGAGCTGACAGAGGGCGGCGGTCTGCGTCGAAGTCTGACGAAGATGGGTCTGACGGCATGCACGGGCGGGCCCCGGGGACAACCTAAACCAACGTGGCCCGTCCCATCAGAGGCCGAGCGGAATTGCCATGCGCGTGTGTATTGAACATTGATGGCCCCGCGGACGTGGGCAAGTACAGTATTGGGAAGGGGAGGGGGCTTCGGGTTAGGCAAGGTTAGGCACCAGCGGCGGGGTCCGCTTCGATGGATCGATTCGATCCGACGACGTCGATGACGCCAGAGGCTTGGGCTAAGTGAGATCCACCGCCAATGGAACACAAGTTCGAGGCCCGCGACGGCCTACGACTGTCCAGAAGCAGATCTCGCGTTTGGTTGAGTGTAAGCCCCAGGAGCGCGAACGGTGATTGGATACGCATGTAAAGGCGTAGTGGTTTCTGTCAGAAGGCCTGGACTCCTCTATGTCGACGCGAACGTTGTCATTGGGTGACCGTAGAAAGATCCAATGAGCGCAGCGGGAAGGGCAGAGCGGGACACATCGAGGGTTGGAGCGGACTTGGCTGCAACGAGGCGGGGGCGAGCACGCGCCCCGTACGCGAAGCGAAGGCACGCGCAGATTCAGTCTCTGACATCTGAAGCTGCAAAGGGGACGATGGGAACGCGACGATACGCGCAGAATTGACGTTGGACAACCTTGACGACGCACATGGCCGGCTTCGGTGTGGGATCGCTCGCGAGAGAACCTTCTCAGGTCATGATAAATCGTGATGTCCACGATTCGTACGATTACTTAGATAGAACCGCGTGCCCGCAATGGATGCAACGGCGACTCGTCCAGCAGCGGGGCGCAGGATGGGGGTGTCTTCGCGGCGGGACGAGCTGTCGGGTTCGAATTGCGTTATGGCATTGGCATTGGGCAAGTTCGAGCTCGAAGCCGGCGACATGACAGAGCCTGGCCAGTGGAGGAACGAGAACGAGGGACGAACCCCAAGTCGGGGTCGGTGTCTGAATGTCGAGAGGGGGACGATCGCCTGATGGCGTCCTGTGCGCGAACGCCGCAGGGTGACTGCCGGGTTGGGACGACGGGAAGGGCGGGGTTAATGACCTTGCGGAGGGTGTTGGGCAGATGGCGAACACACATGGGTAATATCGGCCTGCGCGCAGGCGAGGCTGGGATCAATGACGGAGAGCGGTTCCCATGAACGTGGACTGGATGCGAGGCCGGGAAGAGTGGGGACAGATACTGCATTGAGGCGGGGCGCCGGGTGGTCCTATGATCTGAGGAATGAGAACGAGGATGTCCTGGGATGTCGTACCGAGGGGCGCGAAGTCTGAGTGGGAGCCCGGATGGGGTATGGTGGGCCACGATGCGGGAGGAGTGATACTAGTGATGCATGGCAGGGATCTGTCCGATGAACAGAGATGTCAGGTGAAGACCCAAGTGGGGACACGGTGTCGGGTCGGTTGGAGGAGCTGTGCACCGGGGGGTTCAGCTGGTGAGCAGGTGGACACATACAAAGACCGCGAGGCAGGAGGCTCGACTGGCCGGCGGAATGGATGAACAGGTCTGAGGGTATGCGGGGGGCTCGGGGCATGTTCTGGACGGATGTGGAGGCGCACACGGTATGTCAGAACGAGAGTGTGGCTCGCCAGAAGGAGGAGGAGGATGATCAAAGTCGGCGAGGCTGGTTGAGCATCTGAGCAGCATGACAGAACCACTGGCAGTGTGTCCGCTGTGGTCGCGTTGCCGGGAAGCGAACCGAGCGAGCGAGAGTCAGACTGTGCGCTAGACGAGCGCCGTGGCGCTTGCCTGCGGTACTCTCGCACTCAGCCGAAACTCCGCCAGACTCCGCGCGACCAAAAAATGAAAAATGGTTCTGGGAGACGTGGGAATGGACAAGCGATAGATCTGGATGGAGAGAGTAGAGATGTGCCAATGGGGATCGAGTGTGGTGAGATGCAGCCGAAATAAGCCATCGCGCTCTCTGGCAAGCCTGGGCCTTCTCGCCTATAAAGTTGCCCTCGCTGCCCCCGTATTCGCCCTCTCATCACCAACTTGTCGCGTCTACGCTCTCCACCGCGCCCACCCAGCTCTGCCGTCGCCCGCCTCGACTCAGGTCAACGTCGCACCTGCTCTTCGCCCACGGCACTCTCCCCCTCGTTCTCGTTCGCCTCTGCCCGCCTTCTTCGGCCCCACTTGCCGGTCTCTCTTCACACGCAGCGCACACCACAATGCCATCCCAAACGCAAAAGTCCGACTCTTCCGCTTCCTCAACAAAGTCCATCCCTCCCTCTCAACTCATCGCTCTCCCGAGTCTTGCCTGCTCCCTCTCGTCCCTACCACAGGCGAAGAGCATCGACAGCCTCCCCCTACACCCAACAATGCTCGCACAACGCAATGCAGAGAGTCAAGCAAAGGTACTAGTTCCTCTCCTCCCTATGCCCTGTCCAAGTAGTAAATTTGTATTGCACACCAGTTGCAAAAAGCTTTGTCCAAGTCTTCTGCCAATGCCACCCTTCCCCCCGTATACGCCGCCCCTCATGTGCGTATCTATTGAGCTGTTCCAGGGTGACCTCAAATCTCATTCCGCCGTCCATTCTCCAGGCACAACCCGTGCAGTATGCCCCCTCGTCCAACTCCCCACCACTTATGATGCGCAAGCCGGTGTGTATATGCTCTTCCCTGGCCACTACTCCAGCCAGCTCACGCCTCGCCACCATAGGCAAAAACAAAAATTCAAGTCTAAGCGACATCCTTCCCCTCATAGACTTGGTTTTCCTTTCGTTGTTCCGGGACTTTGCAGTACCGCCCTCGCTGCTCGTCGTTGCGTCGTCCGCAACCCAAAAGCTATCCGTACGCACTCGATTTTGCTTTGCATTACTAGACGTTTCCTCTCTCTCTCGGTCTCTTACGATTCCCCCACATGGCATCGATATCCCTCCCACTCTCTGCATATCCTCGGTCTCTCGCATGGTCTCTTTCTTCCTCCTGTCGTTATCTCTGCGCCCCAGTCCCGCCCCCTCGCTCGTATCTCATTCTCACTCTCCGCCCCACATATCCACTTCGCATATGGCTGGCGCCGTTGGGTTTCTAATCATCGCATCCTGTGTCAGTAGCTTGCATGAACAGTACATTCCGGGATGCCCGCGTCTAGTTTTGAATACATTATACAGTATGACATCTACCTCTCTATTTATTTCATCTAGTCCGCGTTTTTTCAGCTCGCCTCATGCGTCTCGCAAGACTCCCAACGAACGTGCAATGTGCAAAGGTTCGGTGCAAGCGTAAGGTACATCCTTGGGTACATCCACACAAGCTAAGCTGACGAGGAGCACGGTGCTACAGCGGCGATACTACAGTAATAGTATTGCAATTGTCTGCAGCGCAGCATGCCAAGCTTGTCATCTCAGGAGGTCGAGCTTACCGCGCTCTGCATCCGCCTTCCATCTACTGCATCATAACTTACCCCTAGGTTTTCTTAGTCCGTGAAGGCATTAACATTACGTTGAACCCTCATTCCAGCTCCAGAACGCGTCCCCATACTGCATGCTCTCTTTGTCCTGCTGCCCATGCTCATGTGCTACTAGCATCGACCAGGCCTGGCATCGCGTTCTCGCCACCGTGACGGTGTCGCGGCATCCCCTCCCCTCCCCAGAATCCAGAATCACAACCCCAGAATTATAAATTCAATGCCTCCGAGTCCCAACAAAGGACATCTGCCAGCGTCGGGCGTCGATAGCACGGTCAGACGGTGCGCCTCCCTTTGTTTGCAGCGCGTTCCGGGCCCGGCGAATGATGGAATCTGGCTATCTGGCTATTTCATGGACGGCCAGATCGCGCGGTGCGTAGCACACCCAGTGGCACATCGCACACGTTCTTCGTACATCACACAATAACGCGTCGCGCCCTGGCACACAGTGCGCACCCCCGATTTCTCGAATTCGAGGGTAGGATCTCATGCACTCAGGCTGAGTCTGTATCTGTATCTCGCGCTCCGACTCGAGCCCGGGTCGAATCAGTACTCAGGCTCAGTCAGGCTCTCGGTGACTCACCTACCAATCGCGCGCATGTATCTGTTCGAATTCGCACCACCGGTACCTGTTTGTGTGTCGTCGGAGTTGTTATTCAGCGTCGAGCGAACTCTCGAACGTCGACGCGCGCTGTGATACGACATATGATAAGTTACCCGCGCGCAAAGTACACCCACCTATCAGGCGAACGGCCTTCCAATCTGGCGGGGCTTATCGCATTGACGTACCTTGAGGAGCCCCGAGGCGTGTCGAGTCCGAGTGTTCTCGGGGTGCGACGCACCCCGTGGCCCATTCTTACAGCAACTGGGGGCAAAGGCCGCGAGGGGGTGAGCGGTCTCCTGAGCGCGCTCATTTCGCCTTATCGAGCGCGGTCTTCAAACCTCCAAGTGAATTCAACCTAGGCCTTCCAATCTTCAAGCTTTTAGGCTTCGGCCTCAAGCGCATCACACATCGGCGTACTGTGCATGCACGCTTTCGGGTTTGCCGTTGTCCTTGAGCTTGCTGTCATATGGACCATCTGTGTTTCAGCGGTTGACGAGCAAAATTTAGCAGCACGTCCTCTTCGCGTCCTGTCAATGTCCGACATTGACATGAATCCGAGTCCTGGATCGCCCTGCTAGTTCGCATCCCAGTCTACCTGACGCCAAAGCACTACTTATCACACAATATGATGAGCTCGCGACGCGATATCTCTGCATCGAACTCGAATCGACCGGTCGGGGTCCTTGTCGCGTCAATTGATACGGCAGCGCCTCCGCCAACGCTACGCGACGCGTCCCTTACCCGCGATTTCGTGCAGGGCGGCATCATGGATCCATTATCATACGTGTTCTGAATCGTCGGACACGGGTTCCCTGCCATCCTCTGAGTCGACGTCGAAATCGGATCCTATCTCTCTCCTATCGAACATCTCCCAGCCTCCAGGTCTATTCGGATGATTCTGCATCAACCTCCTGGCCACCCCCTGCGTCATCGTACGCGTCGTGCGGGCCTTTCACCCAGGCGTTTTTACGTGACGACGCGACCCTCTCACATCGCACAATATTGACCCGCATGCCTAACGCTGGAACGTTCAGGTGGTGTGGCGCCCCGGCCGGTACGTGACCGCACGACGACGACGAGCTCATTTTCAGGCTGTCGCGACCCGCCATCCTGGACGCATTCACGCTTTACAGCTGCTCCTTGGCGGCGAGCTTGTGGGAGCTCGCACCCCCCGAAGGCTATTTTGCAAGCCCGCGACGATGCCCGCGTTCGCCGGTGGGTTGGTGACGCCATCCGCCAAGTTGATGTCAATGTACCCAGGCGCTCACTTATTCACTCACAGGTTGCGGAAATGCTGCGGACTGGCCAGGACATTACGCGGCGGATGCGAATGGGCAAGACGGCTCGAGCGAGAGGACGTCCGGCGGACGAGGCCCAAACCAATTATCTACCAAGCGCGATACGCGAGAGGACCACCCGGGCGGACGACACGGACTCCCGAACGCGCAGAAATACAAGCACAGTATGTAAAGACGTCGTAAGTTACGTCGCGGACATACCCTTCGACATTGGATCGTCGTCGAATGTGGCGCGCACGCGCGAGCCACGCTCCTTGGGGTCGGCGCGTTCGAGTTGGCGCGCAGAGAGTGCCCGTCGTAAAGACGGTCGATCGCGACGACGATCGCCCAGATATGGTGCGGCCGCGTTGGTAACGTCCGGATATCCTCCCCGGACCCGATGCTTCGTGCCCCATGCAGCCTGGAGGCTTTTGGCTTGCCGGGCCCCAGCGCGGGGAGCCTACTGCGCACCCTGACGCGTGCGCGGAGGGGGGCATAGGCTATAGGGTTTGCTCGCGTTCTAAGTTTCTAATCCCTGCGGTACGTCATGGCATCACTGCTGGCTGCGCTAGTAACTCCGTCATGGCCTTCCGTTGTCGCCTCGTTCCCCGAGATCCTGGGATCCTGGTGCTGGCCCTTTTACTATGTCTTCCAGAATCCTCTTCGTTGGGGTCCACGGCGTGCACACGGAGGGGGATAATCAAAAGCGTGGCACGGCCGCGGGCTCTGAGCCTCTAGCGCGTCTTCGCGGCCAGGAGACCGGCGCGGTCTTCCTGGGATGCGGTGCACCGTCGTTCTCACCATTTGGGATAGGTAAAGCTTCCCCGTTCAATGTGTCGCGTTCTTGCTGACGCGCGTGATTGTCCTGCCAGGTTTTCGTTCACGCCCGCGGAAATTGAGAGGCAAAGCAGCTCATGCGACGTGGACCCGCCCGACCAACGTGCGATGCATGGTCGTGCATAGGGCAGCTGTGGGCCAGGACGAACAAGCTCGGACATCATCTGCTGTGTATTCGCTGTTCATACCGGACGGGTCAAGACACCTATGGCCTCGTACAGGCCTCGTCGCGGTCGATGCGGAAGTTTTTGTACGGGAACTTCAGGCTTCGAAACTTGAAGAACTCATTCTCGGTGAGTTACTTCACGTCGATGTCAATGTGGCCCCGTACGTACGTCCGAGTCGCGTCCAGTGCTCGGCGTTGCGCGATTCCGCGTGAGCTCTGTTCTATTCTAACATAGGCTTCAGAGGGTTTCAGGGACACACCATGGCACCTGTTCGGTTCGCGCTCCGTTGGCCGAACGCTCGACGCGGCGAGAACGCGAGAACGCACACAGGACGCAGCTACGCGAGCCCGGTGCGTGCGCGATCCTGCTGCACCCGCGCGATAAGCCGTGCAAGGAAGCAGCTGCATGCGGCAAATCAGACATACCAGGACGTTCTACGCCTGTGCTTCCTCGCTTCCCCTGAGCATGCAGGCGGGGAGCGTGTGCGCGAACAACCAGGGCGACGTGATTGCGAAGATTGCTGCACCACTATGGTAAGTCACCTTGTGCAGGTTCTGACGCCTCGGGCATTCTGCGGGCAAGGCATGTCGTGGGTGAGTGTTCCTGACTCAGAACGACACGGGCGATGCGCGATTTACTGACGACAAGCGCGGCAGAACAGAGGTCGCAACTGGTTTTGAGGACCACATCCGACGGCGTGGTTTTCAGCGCAATGAACGGCGAGCTTCTCGCTGATCCGGCGGACCGGGAGGCAGTCGCCGTCGCCTAGTACCATCCAGCTGGTAGAGGCCCGGCCAGGATGGGCGGATAGCCTTTTCCGTGCAAGAGGGGCACCAGGGACATGGTTATCCCTGAGCCGACGCGCTCGTGCGCTCGGGCTCACGCAACTCTATCTCGCGAAGCCACGGTTATTTTTTGGGCAACCGCGCTTGCAAATTGCAATGCAACTCGTACACGCTCGCGCTCGGGGAAAGTAGTCCCGTGGGATGGCCGGGACTGGCCTGTGGATGCGGTCATCGATAATGAAGACATGACTCGTCTGACTCGGGCTGCCAACGGGAGCAGCAGGAGTGCCGTTTTCTGCGCCCCTCGGTAGGCTCCCCACCGTCGGCGACGACTCGTGCTGACGACGTTGCGTTTCAGACGATGACGGTTCCAAAGGGCCCGTTCCAGCCGCCGATCCCATTGGTCGAAGCCGTGCGCGATGACGGCTGGCTTCGCGCGCGAAGGCCCAGGATCGGATCGAGCGAGGTGCTCGTTCTCCTTTTCCATGCGATCAACCCCCCGCTGTGGCTTCCGAGAGCTGGCACATGATACTCCCTCATGGCCACGACGTAGTTCAGTCGGAGGGATACGGATATGGAGCCGCGGGGTATGTCGCGCAAAACATACTCATTCTGCATCCACGACTCAATGCTGATGCCTGCATGTGTGGTCTAGTGCTTCGTCTGCAGTTTTTATTCCGCTGTGTCGCCGCCCCTTGGCCGGTAGTCCGCGCTTTGGAGCCTTCGGGGCCATCTCCGACTGGATGCCACCCTGCGCTAACAGCCTGCCATTGCGATCACGCTTCTGAAAGCTTACGGGCTGCAGTAGTCGGGAGCAGATGACATACACTCTTCAATGCATATGTCGGCCAAGTATGACGAACATGTGGTCTAAATTTTGTTCGTTCAACGTCCGTGCCATACATCATGTACGTACTACCTCAGCGGGCTTTTCATCTTCGTACATCTATAGTTGAATTACCGGTGCAATCATCGCGGTACTTGCTGGCACGGAACTTTAATGTCCGCAGGCGTCGGTGCGTAAAGTCTGCCGGAGTACGAACACTATTCACAAATTCACGGTCAGATGCATAGATTTGTGGATAATATTCCAGACCATCTATGATAGCCAATCTTGTACCTCTCCAGGGCGGCCCACACCTCCGGTCATCAGCTGAGTTGCAGACCTCGCTTATAATGGGGTACGATCCTTGGACGCACTAAAACATACGGGCACCGACGTTGTTCCGGATGGACACCATAACGCAGCACACAACAACTCGCCTGCAATGCATCGATTGCTCAGCGCTCAGCCACCACTGGCCACCGTCTACGAGCGGGCCCGGCGGGCCCGGTCAGCCTGCAGGCGCGGTCCGAGGATCTAGCCCTCAAGCTCAGATCATCTAATGACGGTGCAAAAGGGAAGTAGGTATATTCCCGAAGCTCCAAACGCGGGTCTCTGGCGGTAAATGTTCGTGATAGATACATCCGCACACCCGTGAGAGATGTGCCAGTAGTAGCGGTACCGGTATAATCGTAGGATGGGTATGCCGTTTGGTGTTGCAGTCCGGGCCTAGAAGGATCGCAGAGCGACACTGATATGCGCCGGTTACGGCCACACTAGCTGCCGCCTACTGCTTCTTCGTCTTCGCCGTCGCCCTGTTCGCGATCTGAAGCGCCGAGTTGATATCGCTCCCGAGGCGCCAGATGATGTACGTTGGGACGACGAGCCAGGCGCTTGAGACGTGGCAAGGGTTCGGAATTCGGGAATTCAAACGGACACCCGGGCGGTCGTTGACAGCAACCCATACGGCATCCCAGCGGTGCGTGCACAAGTTCTCGTCAGCGAAACATTCCCCTCAAAGCTTCCGCCATCACGGCAGGAGCACTAGCACCGGACGAGGCGGGCCACTCACCCGTTCGGGATGATCCAATACACGAAGAGGGTCTTGAAGTCGTTGTGGCCAACCGCACAACCGCCGCAGTAGTACTCCTGGAGCCAGTAGAGGACTGTCTTTGAGAGGGTCATAGTTGCGCTCGCGAAGCCAAGGAGGGGCGCGAATGGCGAGCCAGATACATGGGTGAGGTAGAGGTAACCGATGTTCATGAAGTTTTCGATAACGTTCAGGGCCGCTGGAGTTTGATGGTGATGAGCATAGCGGGCGTGGGTGTAGAGATAAGCAATGTACGTACATTGAGCATTAGTGAAGCCGCTGTTTTCTTCGATGGCCTTCAGGCCGTACACCTAGAGTGGCGATTGGTCGGTACAGAGTTGTTATCGATAACAGCATAAGGTACACGTACATAGTCGATGTCCTGGTACAATGCGTAAGGACTCCATATCCAGTGGAGGTCGCCGCCGACCATCGAGCGGGGTCTTGATGACGTTACAGTGCGATGAAAGCCGGGGTCAATGTAAGATCTAGAAGATCGCATTTGGCCGTGCAGCATCTAGAAAACTCACCTGTAAAAACAATACCCGGCATCCCAGAAGATGACTGGGATGGTGATCAAGAACCTACAGCGGTGGAGAAAGTTGCAAGAGCCCGGGCTCAGTTAGAACGACACAAGGAGCGTAATTGCCTATAACGGGCCGCGAATAGGGGAAGTAGCGCACCACAGGGAGATGAGGGTGTACGACTTGACTGCCATCCTTGCTCGTTCTGCAATTGCCCGTGCTATTCGACGACCTGGGGTGCGAGCGTAGGTGGGTAGACGTGGAAGTGGGACGAGGACGACGAACCGTGCGACTCCGTCAAACTCTCCACCAGCGCACTGACAGGGTAACCGTTACCCGCGTTCCGGTCGCGTGCGTCCGCCACATGCCTCTGACGCCTCCCACATTCACACCTGCCAGCACTCGCACTAGTGTCCCTCTCGCCACGCGTCTGCCTTCGCCGTCGCCTGCCCGCCCGCTCGTGGTGAACGTCTGCCACATCCTCCACCGCGATGCTCCCTTCCGTGGCTTCGCTGTCTTCCCCGGCTGAACTCTGGGCTTCCGAACTGGACGGCGCGGGCTCAAGATAGTACCCCCATCCCGCTCGCCCGCCTTCGCTGTGGAAGCCGCGTCGCCATAGGACCTGTGGTCGCGCGTACGCCTGTTGCTGCGATTCCTGGCGCGTGCGTTCGAGTTGTTCGCTGTAGGCGGCGGAGAAGAGCATTGGCTGACGCATCGTCAACAGTAGTCAATATTAGTGGTAGTCGTGTGCGGGTATAGGGCTCAGCGGCGGAGGGGGTATGCGCGGTGGTGAGTGTGTATGGTACATTGTGTAACTTGGCAAACAAAGACAGGTCGGAACACGAGGCGAGAACTGGAGCAAGCGGCGTGTCCCGGCGCGTCGCTTCCCCATCCAGTCGCGTTTATTTCCGCCTGACAACGCGTCTCTCGAGTCCTCTCACGGTTCGACTTTCGAATGCGTTTCGCGGGGAACGCGTATATACCCGCCTCCTGTAGGCTATGTTTTCGCTGCGTCGTTGGGTTATCCTCTGTATATCGGTGAGTTGCATCCGTTTTCTCGTTGCATGCACAATGTGCTCACTTACCGTGTGCAGACATCGAGGGCATGGCGCCCTTCACGTTTGTACCCCTCTACCGTAATTGGACTTCGAGTTTCCTTGAATCAATGCGAAGCACGCATGTCCGTTGGGTCTATGAGCGAGCAAGCTCCGCTCGGGTGAAGAAGCAACGCAACAAGAGAGGAATAATGAAGGGTTGAGCTTCAACCCCAGGAAGCGAATGACTAGGAGATCTATAGCGGACACGAGGCATTTCACTCCGTGCAATGCGATAAATTTAGAAAGCGACATTCTAACTTCTGCTCAAGGCTTGTTGGCAATCTTACAGTCCTATTTCAGTTGACGAATCCCGCTGTCAAGAAGAACGGCACCCCCACTTCCCCGCTGCAGCAACCACATCTTCTCGTCCGTCTTCCCTAGAATACCTCGACACGCGTATCCATTTGTGCCCCCAATGACAGTTCGCGTGCCCCCCGCTGGGCAATCTGTTTGGGGACGTTGTCGTCAGTGGGGGTGCGGTTCAGCGGTGTCTGTAGGAGGTTAAAACGCGAGGCGGTGTGGACCGCGCCACCCCACCCCCCGTCCTCCTGTCCCTCCTTCTGTCACCAAATCCACGATTTCGTAGCGTATACAATTCAAAATGGGTTCGGAAGCCAGTCGCGTCGCGGATCAAGCTACTCGTCCTCAAAGCATCCGAGTCCTCCCAATGATGACTATCGAGCTACCCAACAACCGTACTGCTGCTCCGCAGGTAGGACCAGATGACCTCATTCCTTTCTTCGCAGGTCTAATGGAACGTTTCTAGGAAGCGTGTGCAGATCCCACCTTCCATGCCGACCTGTTATCCATGTTCGTGGCCGTAGCCAGTGATAGCGTCGCCTTGAACGGTTCTCAAGCCAGCCATGGCCAGGTCGGTTTCCTCCCTGCCAATTCGTTGGTGTTTTACGTTGAAGTCAGGGAATGACCAGCTCGTCGAAGCATTGAACACGCTCTTAAAGACTTGCATCGCCACAAATATCGGAGATCGGGCAGGTAGCCTCGGCCGTGCGGGTGACGCGTCCCATGCAAATGTGTGCCTATCGCCCCTCTTTCAAGTCTAGTTTCGCATCGCTGATTTGTTTGATCGTTTATCAGGTTAAAGGCACCGGAGACACGCTCAACGTGGAGCTTATCCAAACGTTCGAACACATTCTCCACCAAAACGCTGAGCTAGCATTCAAACGCCAGACGGACCTCAATACAGTCGGTATTCCTCTGTGGTCGCGGCAAATCAAGGCTAACGTATAACACAGCTAAACATCTCGAAGCCCAGCTTTGCCGCACAATTAGCAAGGTGGCTTCGACTAGCAGCGGAAGCTCATGCCAAGCGTCACAAAGATCTTCAATCTTGCGTAGAAACGGTGTGTCTTCTACGACGGCTTCAACACACGCCGAACATCACATTGATAACATTGCCGATAGAAAACTGAAGCGGAGCGAAAGGCGTGCGCGGCCGCGGAACACAACGAGAGACTAACCGGCGTACTTACAAAATGTCAGGAGACTATTAAGTTATGGGAAGACAAGAAGGGAGTAACGCTTGCGGCAAAAGACTTGTATGATTCCATCTGCCTCTGGTTGTCTACGTTGGATGGTCAATTGCAGTCGGTCGATGCGAAGGTTCGTTCTGTCTACGGACATCTCTTCCAACCCGCTAACGTTTATGTATCGTAGACTCAGGAACGCGACAACAGGATTGCGGTTTTAGAAGCGGAGTGTCTCAGGCTACGCCTGAATGCCGAGGAATGGAAACAGAAGGTGCGCATTCCAAACTAACCCGACATTCCAGTCATCGTCGAAGCTGATGATATTCATAGGCTCAGCAGGCGATGCAAGAGGCTGCCAATGCGAAACAAACGATGGTGGTTGCACTAGAGTTGGGGGTCAGCAGTCATTATCAGCCGTCCATCATTCGTCCATATTGACATAGGTGTATCGCTCAGCCCTCCAGCGACACCGCTACCGCTACTGTTTTCCAGGTGGCAGCCAATGGTGATTTAACCCAAGTCGGTTCCCAGTCGTTACGTATCACACCCTCAGTTGCACGCAGAGAGTTGGTTGAAACTGACATCCTTTGATAGGCAAGTCCCTTTCCCCTACTCGAAAATCAGCCCTTTGGGTAACGGAGGCTTTCCTTCACATGAGTCAGTCCCTTCGACGACGCTTCCCACCATGGCCGAGGACCTCCAGGCACACAGCATTGGTCTACCCCCGGAACGGGCTGCAGCCTTGGCACAGTACCCTGATGTCGCGGTCAGCTTGCCTCCCAACGTCGACTATCTTTCTGTCTTCTCGCGGGATTCCATTTCGGCTATCCTCGGTGGGAACTCGAAAAACCATCACGTCGTGTGTGTATTCATCCACCTTCCCCAGACTGGGATGACTGACACCGTGCTACGCAGACTTGGCCCCACTGCTACAGATTTCGCGAAGCGCCACTGCATCACCACGTACACGATGACCACCGTTGAACGGAACCCGTGGTTCCCCATCCGCCCTGGACAACACGGGTATTGGTTCCTCCCGGTCCTGGAGATGAGAGTTCCTTTTATAGAAGGCGATAACCGGCACGTCTTCACGGGCACCATGGGCGGACCGTACCACTATTGCGGATATTACCGCATCGTCAGCTTCGGGCAGCTCGCGCTTGATGAATGGCTATCGCTGACCCCTTTGGTACGTCCGCAGATATTCCGTACCCCCAGGCGGCGCTCCGCTCTTTCTGACTCTCCTTTTTGAGCACAGCACAAGAATACATACGTCAAGAGCTTCTGTTCGAACTCTGAGGAGTGGGCGCTTTACGACGCGTCCAGCTTCAATGAAGTGATCAGCAAAATCGACAGCGGGGTCTTCCGGGTCCCTTGTGTGCAGCTGCAGTGCGTGCAGTTTGACGTCGGGTTCTACAAGGAGCTGTGCTGCGAAAACGACAAGTTCTTTGCAGAGCAAGGGTAGGTCCACGATCTGCGGCCAGCGAAGCGACGCAGGATCGTCAGCGGATGGGACGAGTTGGAGGAGGACCGGGAGGGGTGACGTTCATGTGCAGTGGTGCGTTTTCGACGTTCGATGTGGCGGATGCATTAATGAACGGTGGGGTTCCATGCAGAAAGACGTCAAGTCGAGTCGATCCGCGATGATCCGCTATACGGGTTGAGCCTCAATTATGCTTGTCTGCTACAATGCAGTGAGATGAATTCCAAGACATTTGTGAGTAAGTATGGCTACGGTTGATCATTTGCCCGGTGATCAGGTTCCGGAAACCGTCCCAGAAGACTAGGGAGAGTCGTTCTCGGAGGCACGAGGTGTGTATCACCAAAGCAAATAGTTACACTGAAAGATCAGCGGAATAGGATACATTACTGCAAGTGCACTATACGAGCCATAAAGTTGCATTGCACATCGCTCCTCGTGGTCGCGACTAATGGCTGCTGGAGGGCTGATACTTCCCATACGAACCGCTGAACTTGAACTCGCCGGTGTCGGACCAGCGGACATTCACATCCTTGCTGGTGATGTACAGGGTACCATATCTGCAGCCCATCAATGCCATTTGTCAGAAAATCCCAGTGACTTGGTTACCAGCACTCAAGTACTCACCGAACGGAGCCATGCAGAGGTCCCAGACACTTCTCAAACTCATCCACGGTAAACTTCTTCATCTTGAAGGTTGGTGCCCACCAAGACCCATGAGGCACCCAAAGACCTCCGGATCGCTGCAGATGCCGTCGTAGACCCATTTGGACGACCCTGTCTTGCACGAGGGCTTCCACTGGAGACGGACGCATGAAGGGTCAGATACACGCCCATATGGTGGATATATGCACTTGTGAATGTTACTTACCGCGGACAACTGCTTCTTGATACCACTAACTGCAGCCTTCCTCAGTTTCTCCGCCGCGGCCTCAAGCTCTGCTTGCGACCGTGCGGCAGCTGCAGCTCCGGCCTTGCTGCTGCCAGCGACCGGTCTAGCTGCGAGCTCGAGCTCGAGCTCGCGCGCGTACGAGGCGAGGTCGACGAGGGATTTGCGGACGACGGCTTCGCTGCCGGATACGGGGTACGACTTGGGGTTCGCGAGGATGGAGTTGACGAGCGCAACGCTCGCGGCGTGAGTGGTGTTCCCGCGCGACTTCTTTGCGGGTGCGGGTGCGGGCGAGTCGTCATCGTTCTGGCGTTTCATTGTGGGAGCGTAATAGAGGACGTATGTGAATGAGCAGGGAGGACACGTCGTCGTCGACTGACTGGGGCGGGGAGCAACAACGGCCGATAGTCGAGACTAGTCGGGTCACGGACGCGTACGGTCACATCCTCGCCGGGTCACGACCAAATCGGGCCCTCTCCGCCCATCGTCGGCTACGGCTTCCTACGACGCCACCATCCATGGTTCACCTGGGGACGTTTGCTATGTTAACAAGCTCGTGTCGGTATCCCAAGTGCCACGTTCTTCAGCTGCGAAATTTGCACCCCACCCGCATCCACTGGCAGCACCAATGCCACGCGACCTGCCGCTGGTAGTAGAGGACTCGTACTTGGGTCCTCAATGTGGTCGACTCGCCGGAGGGCTATGTGGTCTGTCGGCTACTACCATCCTTACATCTGGCTCCTGGGCACTTGCTCAGACAAGGACACGTAATGCGGTTCTCATTTCTTGTGAAAGATAGACGCAACGAATTACAGACGGAGTCAGCTCGACTCGCTATCCAGGACGAGACACGTCCTCCATCTCCATTTCGAAAGCCGTCCGAATAGCTTGGCGCCATAAACAATGCTCTAAATCCAACATAGGCATCAGAGTGGTCTCATCGTCATATGACGCGAGAGGATGCCTCACCGTTCACTCGGGCGGGAAGACGAACCCCGCCCCTCCCTCGTCGACATACCCGCGGTGGTCAATGAAGTCCACCTTCTCCGTCTCGTTCACGGTGTAGAAGTGGTCGTACGCGGTGGGGTTGAACACCCGGTACAGCGGCACGCTCCCGCAGATCTGCGTCTGGTACACGTACGCCGTCACGCCCTCGTCCTTATACCCCTGTTTCTGCACCGCGTTGTCGCGCTGGCTCTTCGATATCGTATAGAAGTGGTCCTGGTGCGTCGGCGACCACGTGCGGTAGAGCGGGATCGCCCCAGGGACGCTGGGCCCGTCGGCGGTCGGGAAGACGCGAGCCGCGTCGCCCTGCGAGACGTATCCGTCGTTGCGGATCGCAGAGTACATCTGCGAGACGGAGGTCGTGTAGAAGTGGTCAGTGCGCTTAGCACTGTACCCTCGCAGGAGCGGGGTGGTGTTATAACCGCAGGCGATGGCTGCAGACCGACGCTGAGGATGGCGGGTTAGGATGACATGCGGCATACGGGGAACATCAGGGACGGTGATGAACTCACTGCAACTTCGGCAGTGCCAGCGGCGGTGGGGGAAGCGTCGACCTGCAGGAGGGCAAGGGACGCAATGATAGCGGAGATGGCGAGCTTCATGGCGAGTCTGCTGAGGTGGAACACTAGAGTCAAGGAGTCCTCTGTGGAACTGAGGAGTGTCGGTGCTCACCTCTAGCTTTTATACCGTAGTCCTGAGCGAAACAGGATACTCTTGAGCTCGGAAGCTAAGTGCGGCCTCCAAAAAGCGCACTTCGGCACGTCCTGCTAGAGCCACATCAAGACGTGGTGAAGCCACGAATGCTCGCTCGACGCGCCTAGTTCCCATACCATGGCGGAGTGCACTAGAAGACAGCGGCCTACAGAGTCAGCGCATTCCCGACGTTGCCGGAGGAAATGTCAGGGAATTGGTGTGTCCTCACCATACTCGTGTTCTTTT